>JAUTDX010000326.1:0-174838 GCA_030844895.1 Ambrosia x helenae | reverse complement strand
GATGGCCCTCTGATGATGAACGAGATTCTTTCTTGGGCTAAGAAGACTGGTTATGAGTTTTTCTTATTTAAGATTGACTTCACAAAGGCTTATGATAACGTCAGCTGGGATTTCCACATTGATATGATGAATCAAATGAATTTCCCCCGATTTGGTGCAAGTGGATACGTGGGGTATTGGCTTCTTCTAGAACGCCCATCCTTGTTAATGGTTCTCCTAAATTCGAGTTTGGGTGCTCAAAAGGCATTAGGCAAAGGTGACCTGTTATCGCCCTTTTTCTTCCTTATTGTTATGGAGGCCCTCTCAGTTATGTTTCGGAAGGCAAAGTGTATTGGCGCTTTTGATAGTATTTGTCTTTCCGAACAGTGGTTCGCGTTTATCTCATCTATTATTTGCGGATGATGTTATGATTCTTCCGAACGGGTGGTTCGCGTTTATCTCATTTATTAATTTTATCAACTTAAAAGGATATTGAGAGTTTTTTATTTATGTTCGGGCCTTAAAATAAAATCTCAATAAGTGGAGCATGATGGCCGTCGGTGTGGATTGGCGTGAAGTGAAAAGAATATCAGGTATTATGGGTTTTAAAGCGGGGTCGATTCCTTTCTCGTACCTTGTTGTTATTGTTGGGGCAAATATGAATAGGGTGGGCCAATTGGTAGCCTGTTATGGATACGGTCCGATGTCGGTTGAGTAAATGGAAGGCAAATACTCTTTCTATAGGGGGAAGACTAGTTCTTATCAAATCGATCCTTGAGGCATTGCCTACCTATTATTTTTCTATATATAAAGCTCTCTTGAAAGTCATTGAAGAATTGGACGCGCTAAGAGATTCCTTGGGGGGGGGGGGTAATCGGGAATGTGAAAAAGTTACATTGGGTGGCTTGGGACACGGTGGTGCGCCACAAAGATAAAGGCAGATTGGGTTTATCTTGGTTATTCGTTTCTTATAGAGTCTTATTACTAAATGGTGATGAAGATACTTATCTGAGAAGGAATTTGATGCGGAAGGAGAGATTATTAATGCTATTCATTACTTGAAAAGAAAATGGGAGATGTTTCTTGTTAATTGCAAATTTTTCAAGTGGTTTGGGCCAATATAGTCAAAGAAGGACATAAGCTTAAGGTTAATGGTTCCTCCTTTATTCAACTATTAAAATGCGAAGTGGGTTATGGGAACTGTGCTACATTTTGAATATATGATTGGACTCCAAATGGTGTGTTTTGAAAGACAGATTCTCAGCTTTCATTTAAGTTGGAGAATCTTAAGATGTGCTTGGTGGACGATAGATTGAAGACGCCTGATCAGTTGGTTGAAGCCTCATGGTCATGTGAAGAAGCAGCCTTCTACGGTTGCGGAGTTGGTAGAGATGCAGTCAATCTTGACTTTCAAAGATAGAGCGGACTTATGGAGATGGGATGGTGATTCGGGTGGGTCGTTTTTCGATAGCTACAGTTAGGAAGTGGCTTGCCGATTCGTGTCCAGGTTTGAATGTTCCATCCTTGGTCGGTGTAAATGGATTCCTATAAAATGTAACATCTTTATTTGGCGTCTTATGTTGAAGCGGTTACACTCTAAGTTGGCGTTATTGAGAAGGGACATGAGCATTGCTATATGGTGTTGTGTTTTCTGTGGGGGACGGTGAGGATGAGGCAGACCACATTTTTACAGGTTGTGCGTTTTAGATGAGTGTATCGAATGACATTTTAAGATGGCTTGGGTTGCCAAATTATTTCTCCTTCAGCGTGAAGGATATTCTGGATATGCACAAGGTGGAAGGCTTCTCGGCTACGCACAAAGATATTATAAAAGGGATGGTTATGGTATGTTGTTGGCACATTTGGAGAGCCAGGAATGATCTTGTTTTCGATCAAAGGAGGGAGCAATGTGGTGGGAGGTTGTTGGTGATATTAAAGCTTTTGGTTTCTTATGGTTTTCTAATAGACATAAGGATTTTGTTAAGGATTGGAAAGATTGGTGTAGTTTGATGTTTTTATAATGTCTTTAGCGGCCTTCTTCTCTCCACCTTGGAGAGTTGGAGGTTTTCGCGTGTGTTGAATAAAGTTCATCTTTAAAAAAAAAATACTCCATAAAAAAGGAAATGATTGCATACGATGTTATGATATAATACAATACATATTCAGTTGACGTAGGTTGCGTTATTTGTGTGATAGTATCCCCTACCATATCTTCAGTAATTCATTGGGCAAATGCATTTCATAATATAGGGGTGATGTAAAAGTATAAACATGTACACAATTTTTTTTCTGAATAATTCTCCAAGCTAGAATTTTGTAATGGACGGTGTTGTTGGCAATCAACCTATGTCTAGTGATTCTGAGAGTTCTTACCAAAACCTTGTCACGCAACATCTTTATTATCTCGTGATGAATGCAGGACAAGTATAGTGTCTATGGCTCGTTCCTAGATTACGTGGACGACCTTCCGAAATGACCTTGTGGTTACAACTACATAACGAACCTTCCCGGTATAACCACCATGTTATCCAATTGAATTATTTCAACTGGGGCTGTTAGAAAGTCTTACAATTCGCTAGTAAAAAAATGGCTAAAAGGCTCGGCACGAATTGCTATATATGCTCGGTTTGTAAACTTAGACAACTAATGTTAGATGTGTTATTGAATGATTTGTGTGTATTTGATTCGTCTCTTTGCTCATTAGTTATCTACAAGATATAAAACGTGCAGCGTGAAAAACGGGATAATAAAGAAGGCAGGACGTCACCAGTACCGGAGCATCTTTCGAACTACATACAAAGTTTTATCAAGTATACCAGTTGGTTTCAAAATACTTCCTTAGAATACATTTTTTCTTATCGTTTTAAACTTCTCCTAACTATTAGTATTTGATCAGCGAATTACTTCTAGCATAAATACGAGCATCACCATAACATTATTTTATTATTATCATCGATCTCAACTTTACCACACAACAAAAACCAATCAATCAATCACAATGGCGAAACATGAGAATCTCCCCGTTTCAAATCTACTCCAAACTCGATGAAGTTTTACGGCCATGGATCACAACACGAAGAAGCTCAATTTCATGTCTCTATTCTCAACTCCAAATTCCAACACTCATTCCGTCAGCCCCCACAAATATTCCTCTTATTACTTCATTTAATTAATTTACATAACATACTCATTTATTCTATTTAATTACGCTAGTTTTATAATTATTTTAGAGTCGTGCACTTGAAAAATGTTGTATTAAGTTGCACAATTCTGAATTCCACTTATTTTTACAGATGTAAAGCAACATGGCCAATTTACTAAGACCTTGCATATTGTAGTGGCTGAAACGTTTTTGCAATTCCCAAATAACAAATTTATTTATATTGAGTGTTTTACATTACAAATGTTTTACATTAATTAGAGTGTTCTTTCATTAGCATCAAAGGTGTAATTCAGTTACACCTTATGTTCGGTCCTTGGGTAATTTCTTAAGTCTTGTGTTAAGGTATATCATTCATGCCTAAAAATAATTGTAGCGTTTGTTTTTCTTTAGTTTATAATTTGCCAACAATGCTACATACGAAAAATGAGTCCAGTTTAGTGGTGTCTACATTACTCCATGATTACCAGCCCGTGGTGTCTACATTTACAATGTACAGGTATAATTAATTTATTATTATTATTTCTATTTTGAGCACCAGATTTAAAACCATCACTGATGTTTATATGTTTTTCTCAATCAGGCGACCATAGGGTGATTGCTGATTTTACGAATGCGGAGCTATTTCATGCGGCTAGCAGTGTATCCAGGGTGATTGCATTCCTATGCCATCTATTTGTTTTTCTTTAATCATATCAAACTAATTTAAAAAACTTGCATTTTCTGCTTTATTACAGCATGATCATTATTGATCGCAACATGAAATGTTTGCTACTGCTGATGCCTCAGGGCGTATACAGGTTTTTATCTTTCTTGACACATGTAGGTAATCATTTTTTCTTCAAGGTTGTTGCTAATCAAGAATTATATTTTTTTTTGGTTCTTTTCAGATTGTTAATGAACCGCGGAGAAGCACACCATCGGTTAGTTGAGTCTCCGGCACGATCAAAACTTAGTCATCTGGGATGTGATATACTCAACAGGTAACTGGATTCTGGTTACAAGGGACTTCTGATTCTTCTCTATATATAAGATTAGGGTTTAGAAAAACACTAATATTGATTATTTTCTCGTTCAGATTGTTATGGAGTATGATGAGAAACAAAAACAAGTATGGAGTGTAAATACTTCTGGCGTCGAGCAGTCAATGCTGTATAGCCGGTTGTGCTGACAAGTATTATTAAATAATGTTCACTTTTTAGTTATGGGGCTGGATATTCACACAACCTAGGGTTTTATTTGCACAACCCTCCCTCCACGGGTCGTCGAGGCCTGGACGGCCCGTGGAGGGCCAAACAGGCAAAAGGCGGGTCGTCCAGGCCCAGACGGCCCGTCCAAAAGCTTAAACCTAAAACAGACGGCCCGTTGGGGCCTCGACGACCCGTGTCCAAATCCAAAACAATCATTGGTAATCATTGGCAATGATTAGGTGATGATTATTTGGTTTTTTTATATGGGTAAGTGTAGTGGATGTTTAAAATGGGTTTGAGATGTAAAATATAAATGTTTGGTTTTTTATAAATGTTTGGTTTTTTATAAATGTTATTTTTTTATTTGTATAATATGATCTTTTTTATATAATTGTGTTATATGAATATGAACGAATGTCGTTTATGTTGCCGAAACTAAACAAAACCCAAGATACGAACAATAAAGCATAAATAAGCATAATATTCCAAAAAATTACATACAACTAAGAGTTCAAATGTACAACCAAGAATATAAACCCACCCGTCTAACCCGACCCACCCGGCTGATCCGACCCACCGGCTGATCCGACCCACCCGGCTGATCCGACCCACCGGCTGAACTGGTGGACGCCCCACCATGCTGACTGCTGGACGCCCAACCCGGAAAGTGGTCGGCTCGGCTCAAACCAGCTTCCCGTCGTCTCTCATTCTCGCTCTCTAACAGCCACCGCATGTCAACTCCCATCGTCTGCACATCAGCCCGCAACGACCCCAAACTGATCCAGGATCTGCTGAAGTACCTGGGTCGTGTATATCATGCAACCTGACAGCATGATAAACGCGGGCAGGACGCTGTCGCTCATCAACGGGAACATCTCTGGCATCTCTACATCCACCGGTGGGTCGCCGTCGGCAACTGTGTGGCATCTGGACCTCAGGGGCATTCGGCCCATCGAGATGTACCAGCGGGCTGTGGCACAAAATGCTCGCCACGGTCGCCAGCATTACCGAAAGCACGCTGGTAATAAGCGGGTGGGTTGCTGCGCGGGACCCGTGCTGCCACCCTCATCTGCTGCATAGTCTGAATATTTTAACGGCCTGAAATGCAAAACAACAATAATTAATATATAAAATTAAATAATAATAATAAATAATAATAATAATAATATTAAATAATAATATATAATAATAATCTTACTTGGGCCTCATCGGAGCTGGTAAATTGTTCTGCTCAACATGCGTCCACAAATCGCCCGGGGCAAGACGCAGCCGATGGATGGCGGTGACGATCCACCAATCGGAATAGCCCCCGTCGGGTTCCTATGATGGTAGGTAGCGATGTACTCGGCAAAGCACCTGTGTAGCGCAACCGCCTACCCCTCAGGATGCAGTAAAGGTAGAAAAGGTCAATCTGCTGGACCCTTTCGTTACAGTTACACCGTCCGGCAATCGACCAGGTAACAAACGGTGTGTGTAACGGATCACAGGGTCCCGGATGTTGCTGGCCCTATCCATCCTGCGCAGAATAATAATAACATTATAAAAATTTCGGCAGAGTTTCCTCTGTTTTTTGTACGAACCAGACAACACAAGTCGTCTACAAAATCCAAAAACAAAACAACCTAAACTACTAAAATAACAATAATAATTAACTAACTAAGCGAACTAAATAACAATAATAATAACGAACTAAATGAACTAAATAACAATAATAATACCTGTCGCCCTCCTCCCCATACTCTGGACCACCGATAGTGGGCCACCAGGCCATCAGCATGTTGTCTGGCAAGGTCGTCAAGGCCGTGGTGTACATATCCTGGACAAGCTCCTCCTCTCTGTACCTAGCAGCAAGTCGTAGCCCACTGGTCCATCGTATATGCGTAAAGGTGTCCGAATAATCGGAACTGTACCTCAGGCTCAGGCTCGCCGTCAGGACCTACTGGAGGCGGCACACCTGCTGGAAGCGGCGCGTAGCGGAATGTCGAGATGAACTCGATCGTCAATGGCCGATACGCATCATTCTGGAGGTCAGCTAACATCCGCTCCCAAGGGCTGTCGTCTGGGATCCACTCCTCAAACCTGTCCTCTGCACCGATCGCGCGTAATGCGGACCAGTCAACACTGCGCGATCCGTGTATCGGATGCATCTCCATCTTCTCCCAGCGCGCGATCTCGTAGTCGTCGTTATCGTGCCTGTACGGCCAATCTCTCATATCGCCCAGTGCAAGAGGATTCCCGTCCTCAGGCTGGATACAACGTCTTCTGTTGTTTCTGTTTGCCATATCTGCAAAACAAAAAACAAAACACTTTAGGCGCGTGTTTATATTAAAAGGAACTAAACAAACACCAAGAAACAATAACACTTTGTGCACCGGCGCCTTTATATTAAAAACACAAGTCGCCTTAATGTTTAGGCGCCTAAACACAAACGCGCGCCTAAACATAAAAGGCGCGCGTTTGTGTTTAGGCGCCTAACGCGCACAAATGCCAACCAACCACCACTGACCACCCACTGCCCTCACCACCCAACCACCACTGACCACCACTGACCACCACAGCCACCACATCCCCTCCCCACCACCAAACCACCACTAATCCGAACCCATTGTGACCCATTTCAAGTTTGACAAAAAAACCCTAAACTAATAATAATAATATAATAATAATAATAATAATATTAATAATAATAATAACATTAATAACAATAATAATAAACAATTACCTGTTGGTGGTCGTCTGTGGTGGGAGGATGGAGAGGAGGTCGTCTGTGGTGGTGGTGGGAGGAGGTGGGTCGTCTGTGGTGGTGGTGGAGGGGGGTAGGATCGTCTGTGGTGGTGGTGGAGGGGTGGAGGAGGGTCGGGGTGGTGGTGGTGGAGGGGTGGAGGAGGGTCGGTGGTGGTGGTTGGAGGGGTGGTGGTTGAAGGCGACGAGAGAGAGAGAGAGAGAGAGTGTGTGATTGAGAGAAAGAGAGTGGTTGTGAGGTCATGAGGAGGGCTGGTCTGTGTTTTGGGGATTCAAAATTTTCCCTACGGACCGTCAAGACCTAGACGGGCCGTAGGGAAGTTAAAAAATTTAAATTATTTTACAACGGGCGTCCAGCCTTAGACGGTCCGTGTGAAAACAAATTTTTTTTTAATTTAAAACAGAAGCTTCTCTTGGAGCTTTGTGTTGGGACGGCCCGTTGAGGCCTAGACGGCCCGTCAAGAAGGCTGAGGAGGGTCGTTGAGCCTCAACGAGGCATGGTTTTGGTGGTTTATGTTGGTTTTTTTTTTTTATTTAAAAAATAGATTTCTTGGGACGGGCCGTTGAGGCCTAGACGGGCCGTAAAGAAACTAAAGGACGGGTCGTTGAGCCTCAACGAGCCTTAGTTTTGGGGCTTGGGACGGCCGTTGAGGCCTGGACGGCCGTTGAGGCCCACTAGGGACGGCCCATAGGTGCCTAGACGACCCGTCCTGGAGAGTTTTTTTGCCTTGGAGGGGCCCATTAAGGCCTGGACGAACCTTATGTTTTCATTTTTTTTTAAATTTTTAGTGTATTTTATATATTTTAAGCTTGGTATTTGTATTTTTTATAAAAAAAAGGAGTATATTTTTATAATATGTATAAATGAACACATACAACAAATTTTTTCGTTCGTCCGGTCCGGTAACATACGATAAGCTAAGTTAAGTCAAAGTATTGAGGTGATGGAACATCAACCCTTTGTATACGGTCGTAATATACCGTCTCCCACTCACTTGCCTCTTCATATCGCCACTTACGCCATGACGGATTCAGTTTTGGCATTGGCGCGCCTTCTGCTAACTCAATCTTGATGAAATGATCTTTGTTAACAAAAGCAAACGATACGAACGCATGTTTTTCAACGCTGTGTGGACCATCGAACATAGGGAAGTACGTCTCACTTTGATCATACGGAGAGAGAAATTGAACACCACCTTAAACTTCTAAGCAATCAGTAATCCTGCGGCGGGCATCTCCATCCATTGGTCGGGCGTTGCTGGTCCCACTCCAATGTGATCGAATGAGTTGGAGACTCTCTCGTAAGTATCGTAATCTACTTCGTTTAAGATTGGCCTCCACCGGTCTACATTCTCGACGATCTCCTCCTTAAGCTGTGTGCGGATGAAGTACCACATATCCTGTTGCCACCCTAAGCACACAGCTACGGATCGAAACACAGTGACCGTCTCCATGGACATCCCGAATGTCTGTAATGTATCTATGATATGCAGGTGGAAGCCATTTCTTAAACCTTTCGATCTCCAGTTTGTACCTGTAACCATCAAAAAGTGAGATTTAATATGTGTATAAATATGTATGCATGTGTGAATTTATATATTAGTAGTTTGTACCTATCCCTTTCCAACAGTGGAAAATCTTCATCGTAAACAATCGGTTTGTCCCTTGATTGTTTACCTCTTCTAGAAGGCTTTTTGCCCTACGTTGAAAAAATTATATAACAACAACAACAACAACAACAACAACAACAACAACAAC
Organism: Ambrosia x helenae; assembly: GCA_030844895.1. NCBI lineage: Eukaryota > Viridiplantae > Streptophyta > Magnoliopsida > Asterales > Asteraceae > Ambrosia > Ambrosia x helenae. The sequence goes on along the minus strand of JAUTDX010000326.1, from coordinate 166,009 downwards.
AACAACAACAATAATAATAATAATAATAATAATAATAATAATAATAATAATAATAATACTAACCGCAGCCTTATCTTCCTTTTTTTCCTTTTCACTTGTTGTTGGCCGACCCCGAGTATCGGTTTGTACCTCAGGATGTTTATGTTTAGTCATAATCGGATTCAACACCTCCTTCATCTTCTGCAACATGCTTTTTTTCACTTGCACCGGTTGTGACCTTAGTTGCTCAGCGAATGCATTCATTTCATGCTGAAAGTCAAACTCGGGATTCTCAGCTACTTCTGGCATAAAGTCAAGTCGTGTCCAGAAGACGTCGATATCAGCCAGTGACACTCGTGTATCTGATATATATATTCAATCACAACAACAACAATCAATAATCTACAAAAATTTCGGCAGAGTTTCCTCTGTTTTTGTACGAACCAGACAACACAAGTCGTCTACAAAACGCTTCAAACATTTATAAATTTGACTATTATATCTAAAAAAATATAAGTCTAAAAAATGATGTTACCTTTCGTATCATACAATTGCAATTGACAGGAACATGGCAATCCATAAGTCTTCTTGAGTCGGTGTTCACAAGACCTCTTTTTTTTCCATATAATAATTTATCTTGTTGACCCCTCCGAGTATCAAATTAAGCGCTAGATGGGAAACCCTACCGATTACGTCTTGAAACAACGGTAGTTCATGTTTCCACATTCTTGTTGATCGGCTGTGTTCGAAGGAGTGCTTTATCGCTACGCGCCGTGACTCCATAACTTTGTCTATTTCCATCACAAGCGCGTGGAGCGAGCTGTTCGGGCCTTTTATGTACCTCTTAATCAGAGCATGCTGACTCTCGACCCTGTTGGTCGTGGTCTGACCGAACGTAAGGTTTTCATCTGCCCATGCTTCCACAAACATTTCTTTATAATCTCAGAGCCAAACTGACTCCATGTAGTCATAAACCTCTGTAAAAAACAGAATAGTGATGTCAATACAGAAAATATGTACGCTTGTAAAGCAAAATAAAAAATAAAATATATACCCGTTCGACCCTGCCCCCAAAGTCGTCTGTAGAGCGCTTCAAGATTCAATTCGTAAGCCTCTTCGTCAGGAGATTTACACAGTCGACCAAAATACTGCAAAAATATTTCCCATTCTTCTTTTGGAAATCCTGCTTTTATGATATTTTGCAATATTTCGTTGAATATGATACCTGCAAAACAACAACAATAATATTAATAATATAATAATAATAATAATAATAATATTATATTTTGTTGAATATGACACCTGCAAAGCAATTTCGTAGCATCCGGGAAAAATGTAGCACATGCACTCATCAGAGCCAGATCTCTATCTGTAACAATTACACGTGGCTCCATACTCTCCTCCAGCAAATCTTTGAGCCTCTCAAGCACCCATATGTAGTTACTCGTTTTCTCTTTAACGATAAATGCATGGGCGATACAAAACGAGTGGTTTGTCGACGTCATACCCACAATTTGAACAAACGGGATTCTGTACTCGTTCGTTTTGTAGGTGGCGTCGATCAACATCACATGTGGGAAGGCACGCCATAGATTGTACGAGACCCGGTGTGAAAAGAAAATATTCTCAACAGCATCTGTCTCTGGATCCTGCTTGGTGAAGTAAGTAAATTTCTTTTCAACCAGGATACTCTCGAGTATCTGCATAACAATAATAATAACAATATTTAATATTTAACAATAACAAAATTAATAATAGTCTATGACAATAATAGTAATTAATAATAATACTGCATTGGGGTTTTATCGCCGTAAATTCTATGTTTAATCTTGCTCACTGTATTGTGTATGTCTCGTAGAATACATACATTATTCGGGTTTTGTGCTCTGATGGCCAAATGTATGTTTTGCCGGTTCCAGGCCTTGAAAATAAAGCGTTTCCACCATTTCTTCTTCTTGTGGTGTCAGCCGCCTAGCAAAAGCGTGACCCTCAACATGTATAAAAGGGTTGTGGTTATGATTCGCGTGTTTAACCTCCAACTTCCAACCCTCTTTGCGTAGCCTCCCTATTAACATAAATGGACAGTTAATCTTTTTGCTACCCGTAGACCTTACTGTGGCTGTAGTATGGTATTCGCCAGCACGGTCGCATCTCAGGTCTATCCTAATTTTTCTTGCATTATTTCCACTGCCTTTTGAAACAGAACGTCCTGTCACTAGGACGTAACCGCTAGCAAGGGCTCTATCGTAAGCCCATTGTTTCATCTCTTCAACAGACCCGAATACCTGAAAATTTATACAAGAGTCTAGTCTAAATTCATACTACTCTAAATTATATACTACTGTAAATATATACTAGTTCAATCCAGCAAACCTAAAACGTGTAAAGATATACTAGTGTAAATAAATAAACGCACCTGCTCGGTTTCATACGAAACATCCGGGTTAGGTTCAACTTTTATGTTAAACATCTTCATAAGCATCTTCCTGGTTGTCATCATTCGGGTTAGAGCCGTTATAATCTTCCTCTAAGTCCTTAGCACGATTCCCGCGCGAATGGTAACTCCCGTACGTGTACTGCGGGTAGCTTGGTGGCACGAAAAATGACTCCTGTTCCTCTACATATTCCTCGTTGAGATCGGGCAGCATGTTCCCGTCATTACCACGAACCCGGATTTAACCTCCTCTTCACCAACTTGAACCCCGGGTTCATACCCTACGCTTTCAGAGACGTAAGACTCGTTCTCAGACAGGTCAACGGTTGAAAAGCTTTGTAAATATGTCATCGTGAGACCGGGAAGTCGAAATGGGTCGAGGGTTTTGGTGGTGGTGATGTTTTAAGGTTTGGTTCAAATGGGGAAGAAGCTGATCGTGTAATGGTTAAATCTGAAAATCTCAACGGGCCGTCGAGGCCTCGATGGGCCGTCTAGGGATTAAATGCCCTAACCTAACACATTTCTACGGGCCGTCGGGGCCTGGACGGCCCGTCCTAATGTACCTTTTTCAGACTTTTCAGTCTGAACTGCCTGCTTTTGCAGGAGTTCAGACTGATCACCTCGTACATCGTACTTCTACGGGCCGTCTGGGCCTCGACGGCCCGTCGTTTTTGTCTTTTCTGTAAAAAAACGGCCCATCAAGGCCTGGACGAACCCGTCCTGAAACCCTAATTTTTCTTTACGGCCCATCTAGGCCTCGACGACCCGTCCTAAGGTTGTTTAGGGTTTTTTCTTGGTTGTGTAAATAATATCACCCTTAGTTATTTACCAGTGGTGTGTATCATATATAACATTGATTCGTTAATAATTGTGGTTTAACTTATTACAGTATATAGCATGTCATTCTAGGAGTGTTTGGTATACGTTTTTTATAACATATATATGACGTTGTATTCTTAATTTCGCTGGATTGTTTCTTATATTATCTAAATTAATTGCTCATCTTTTACTAATAAACGTATATGTCATCTTTATTTTTTTGGTTCGATCACAGGTGAACATATGGAGTACAACACAGCAGTCAAGTGTCATTGACATTGAAATGAAATCAAAAATAGTTTCAGTCAAGTACAATCCTTTGTCTGATATTCACATTGCGGTATAATTTTTCATTTATTTTTATAGCAGTATAAAAAGTTTTCATTTATCTATGAATATTAAACGGATCGTATTTGCAGTTGGTTAGTAAAACCCATTGTATAGCAAGTTGACCAAACGTATGTTTTATGTATTTATTTATTTTTATTAATATTATTGTAAAAATTCTAAGACCAGATGAACGTCTCTCAAACTCAACAATATCAACAACACAAAACATACACAAGAACACCAGAAATAGCGACAAAACAAGCGACCAAAACTTTATTATTTAACCAACCCAGAAAAACCCCAACCAATACCCTGTAAGTTCTTCCAAACAGAAGAACTTGTTAAAGAGAGTACAATACTTGATCAACTGATGAAATATCAGTTGATCTGAGAAATAATACGAATACAAAAGAAACAATACCAGAACCTTACAGACTGTAACAGATTAAACAATACAAAGACAAAGAATACTACGATCTTCAACCTCTGGTTGAAGTCTAACCCTAATCGCCAACGAGTGAGAGTGAAAGACTGGAAAGAGAGACGAGAGAGCTAAACCTGCACACAAAGACCAACAAAGCTTTTTATAGAGCAAATAGAAGCTTCCAGAGAGAAAACACAACCTCATCAATTGTCCACCGTTAGATCAATGTGAGCACACGGATCGTTAATCCAACGACCAGTATTAATAATCACAAAACACACTTATATGGGCCAGGCTACCTTTACAGCTAGACAAGCCCAATATAAATGACTGGAGCCCAACAGAACTAATATCACCAGCTGGACTATACAACCGGTTTAGCCCAAAGACTTAATAATTATTATCAACATAAAATGTACAACCATGAAATTATAAGCTGTAATAATTTATAACAACTCATATTTTTAACATCCCCCCTTAATTTCATGGTTAAACAAATCTATCATACCAAGTCTTGAACATAACTCATTATGTTGAGCCTGTCCTAAACCCTTAGTAAGAATATCAGCAATCTGATTCTCAGATCCTACCTTCACAGTTTCAAGGAACCCTTTAGAGATTTTTTCTCGTATAAAATGCAAATCTATCTCAAAATGCTTAGTACGATCATGAAAGACAGGATTGGCAGCAATTGATATTGCTGCTTTACTATCAGAGAATAACTTCACAGGAAGTTTGATTTGTACATTAAGTTCCTTAAGTAAATTTGATATCCAGATCAGTTCACAGGTAGTAGAACACATTGCTCGATACTCAGCTTCAGCTGTTGATCGAGAAACTGTGTTCTGTTTTTTACTTTTCCAGGAAATCAAAGATTTTCCAAAAAAACACAGTAACCAGTAACTGATTTTCTAGTCTCAAGACATTTTGCCCAGTCAGAATCTGAATAGGCAACAAGCTCAAAACTATCATTTCTATCAAATGAAATTCCCTTACCTGGACTAGACTTAAGATACTTTAATAACCTTAGAGCAACTTGTAAATGTGCTTCTAAAGGCTTATGCATATACTGACTTAAGTATTGCACTGAGTAACTTATGTCTGGTCTGGTTAGGGATAGATAAATCAGTTTACCTATTAGTTTTTGATACCCGGTTATATTACTCAAAGGTTTATTTTTCTTTGAGTTTTTCACTGATACAATATAACTGGGTTCAATAGGTGTCTGAACCGGTTTACATCCAAGATAACCAAAATCATTTAACAATTCCAAACAATACTTTCTCTGGTTCAGACATACACCAGTGTTGGTGTATAATACTTCGATTCCTAAGAAATACTTCAACTTTCCTAAATCTTTTATTAAGAAATTTTCACTTAAAAATTTCTTAATTTTATTTATTTCAACCTCATTGTTGCCAGTTATTACTATATCATCAACATAGACTAATAGAACAACAAACACATTATCACAAGACTTAACAAACAATGAGTAATCACAAACACTTTGGACAAAACCAAAATCAATTAAAACTTGTGTTAACTTTTCATTCCACTGTCTGGGTGCTTGTTTTAACCCATACAGTGACTTGACCAGTTTACACACCTGAGACTCACCATTAGAATAATATCCTTCTGGTGGTATCATATATACATCTTCACTAATGGTTCCATATAGGAAGGCATTGTTTACATCTAACTGAAACAATGACCAGCCATTCTGTACAGCCAAAGAGATGACAGTCCTAATTGTAACCATCTTTACAACTGGTGAGAATGTCTCACCATAGTCTATCCCTTCTCTTTGGTTGTACCCCTTGGCTACTAGTCTAGCCTTGTACCTATCTATTTCCCCATTAGAATCATACTTTATTTTATACACCCATTTACACCCAATGGCTTTTCTACCTTTGGGTAAAGTTGTTAAGGTCCAAGTATTGTTTCTGTGTAAAGCCTCCATTTCAGCATTCATAGCTTCGACCCATTTTGGGTCCTTAGAGGCTTCAAAGTAACTACTTGGTTCAACAACTTTATTAATACTAGAAACAAAACATTTATTCTCAAAAGACAAATTGGAGTAGTTTACTACTCTTTCAACACCATATTTAACTTTGCCCTCTACAACATACTCATTAAACCTCTTCGGTAAAACAGACTCCCTATGAGATTTTCTTACACTATTAAACCTATCTCCCTCAGGGCTAATGAACTCTTCACCTGAACCACTACTCTCAGGATCATCAGTCCCCCTAGTTCTACTAACAGGTTGCTGATCAGACCTAGTCTGATCTGCCTTCCTGGTTTCAGACCTAGAGTCATCTAATTGATTCCTATGAGTAGGTTCATCATGAGTATCAGTAGGGTCCCCTTCATCATTGGGAGGTTTTTGTTTTGACTCACTTTGCAAAATATTTTCAGAAAGATCAAACTGATCAAAAAAATTTAAATGGTTTATTTCATTAGTTAAAACACTACTTTCTATTTCTTGTTTAAAAGGGAAAATGTTTTCATAGAATTTTACATCCCTAGAATACATTTCCTGTTTTTTATCAACATTCCACAACTTGTATCCTTTTTTAAACACAGAATAACCAATTAAGACACATTTTTCAGACCTACTAAACAACTTATCCTTTTCAGTTAAAACTGTTTGAAAACAAAGACATCCAAAATTTTTTAAATGAGTCAAAGTGGGGGGGAACCCATAAACTAACTCATAGGGACACTTACCAGACAATACTGAAGAGGGAGTCCTGTTTATAAGATAGGCAGCAGTTAGAACACAATCAGACCAGAACCTAAGTGGGACACCACTCTGAAATAATAAAGATCTAGCTATGTTCAACAAATGTCTATGCTTTCTCTCCACAACACCATTTTGTTGTGGAGTATAAGCACAAGATGTTTGTTGTATGATACCTCTTTTATTACAAAAATCTACCATTTGTTTGTTAACAAATTCTGTCCCATTATCACTTCTAAAAATTTTTACAAGTTTTTTAAATTGTGTTTTTAACATTTCATAAAAAATTTCAATGTTTTCAAACACTTCATATTTACCTTTTAACATGTAAATCCAAACAGACCTAGACCAATCATCTACAATTGTTAGGAAATATTTAAACCCTTCTCTACTGGTGACCTTGTATGGTCCCCAAACATCTAAGTGTATAATATCTCCTACCTCCTTGGTCTTATGTTCACTTAAAGGAAATGGGACCCTAGACTGTTTAGCCTTGTGACATACCTCACAAGGCTCACTACTATTAATACTAACATTTAAGGTATCTTTTAATACAGCTAGAGCCTGATCAGAGGGGTGCCCTAACCTAGAATGCCACAAATTTGACTCAGAAATACTGTTAAAACACAGATTACTAACATTCAAGTCAGAACCAGCAATGTACAGACCATCACACTCTTTACCAGTCACCAGGACTTTCCTGGACTTGGAATCCTGAACATAGCATTCACTTTCATTAAACAACACATTCAACTTATTATCTCTAGATAACTTTTGAACAGACACCAAATTAACACAATATTCAGGTATTAGAAAAACATCTTTTAGAATTACTCCTTCGGCTAACTTGATGTCTCCTATCTTAGTCACTTTTGCACTTGTTCCATTTGGATGTTTTACTAAGATATTGTAATTAGACACATCAACACAGTTTACCATGTTATCACCATTACTAACCATGTGTTGGTTTGCTCCTGAGTCCATAATCCACCCAGACTTAAGAGCATATTTTAGAAAATTTGAACAACTTGAAAAGTTTCCAAACACATGATACAATTTAGACAAAACAGTCATACTTGAAAAACCATTGAACACACAACTCTCACCTCCTACATTAGATGACTGTCCTTGACTCTCACTTCCAGATTTGTCCCCAATAAGACTCATTAGTTTACTAATCTGTTCAGAAGTGAAAGGCATAACAGTAGAAGATGATACAGCATTACTAGACCCATTAGTTTTCTTGCCATTTTTATTACTATTTGTGTTACCCTTAAACCCTTGCCCTGAAGGTTTCTTTTTAAAACCAGGAGGATACCCTACCAACTCATAACATCTGTCCACAGTGTGCCCAATCATGTTGCAATGGGTGCACTTTAGGTTTGGATTAGGTCCTCTATTAACCCTCTTATTATTATCTGAAAACTGATTTCCATTAGACAGAAAAGACACATTTGAACCCTTTTTGCTAGAGTTGGAGCCTCTATGAGACTCTTCCCTAGAAATGATTGAAAAAGCAGTTTTGACACTTGGTAGGGGCTCCCTGGTTAACAAAGTGGTTCTTACAGGTTGATATACATCATCAAGCCCCATAAGAAACTGCATTAATTTGATAAGTGTACTCAAATCATTGTAGTCTTTTGAGGCTTGACAAGTACAAGCAGGAAGTTGAATCATAGAATCAAATTTTTTCCACAAAGTATTTAGCCTATGATAATACTCAGCAACACTACTACCATTTTGAGAGATAGAGTTAATTTGTTGATACATATTAAACACAATAGACCCATCAATTTTATTATATGTTTCATCTAACTCTTCCCAAACATCTTTAGCTAATTTAGAAAAAACTTGTCCTAGAAACAGTTCCTCACTGACAGAGTTTAATAACCAAGACAATACTACTGAATTACACCTATCCCATTGACTCTGTAAGACCTCATCACTTTCAGGCCTAGTACATGTACCATCAACAAAACCAAACTTGTTTTTAGCTTGCAGAGCAAGCTTCATAGAATTAGCCCAGATAGTATAGTTTTCAGTACCCTTAAGTTTTATAGATGTAATAGTAAGACTGCTTGTATCACTAGGGTGTAGATACAAGGGATCCCCAATATCAAGTTTACTGATAAGGGATCCACCACTACCACTGGGATCAGGTCCAAGTGGTAGAGGTTGAGGTCCAGGGGGAGTGGGTCCAAGATTAGTCCCCATTTGCTACAAAACACAAACAATACACACAAGATATGCAAAAACAGATATCAAATCAGAACAAAAAGACCACTAAGGCGAAGCTGTGACAGTGTCAAGATCACGGGTTCGTCACTCAAGGTGCCCGTGCATGTCTTATCACAGGAGCCGTTCCTAAAGACAAGACCAACAAATACAAATATGACAAAATTGGAACAAGCAAGAACAGACAACAGACAGATCAACACACAATCAATCAATCAGGACCAACAAACACAGAAGACAAACAGTTATTGAGCCTACTCCGGTCCACCCTAACCCGGACAGTGCTCCTAGACAAAAAATCAAAACAACAAACACCTATTGAGCCTACTCCGGTCCACCCTAACCCGGACAGTGCTCCTAGACAAAAAATACAAAGACAGATAGTTAAAGAACGATCTCACCAGGAGGGGGACCCAAGTTAGGGTTCTCCAAACTCACAACCTGTACCTTCACTTAGGGTACAGAATTGTGAGTGCAACTGTAGCTTTTTCCTCCAATCAACAAACTCCAGATGATACACAACAGCAGTCCAGTGATCTACTGAACTAAGACCAAGAACAACCAGATCTGAACAAAACCGTTCAGATCTCACCAAAGACAACAAAACACAGATCACAGCGGAAGACACAAGACCACCAGGATCAAGAGCTCAACGTGAGCTCTGATACCATGTAAAAATTCTAAGACCAGATGAACGTCTCTCAAACTCAACAATATCAACAACACAAAACATACACAAGAACACCAGAAATAGCGACAAAACAAGCGACCAAAACTTTATTATTTAACCAACCCAGAAAAACCCCAACCAATACCCTGTAAGTTCTTCCAAACAGAAGAACTTGTTAAAGAGAGTACAATACTTGATCAACTGATGAAATATCAGTTGATTTGAGAAATAATACGAATACAAAAGAAACAATACCAGAACCTTACAGACTGTAACAGATTAAACAATACAAAGACAAAGAATACTACGATCTTCAACCTCTGGTTGAAGTCTAACCCTAATCGCCAACGAGTGAGAGTGAAAGACTGGAAAGAGAGACGAGAGAGCTAAACCTGCACACAAAGACCAACAAAGCTTTTTATAGAGCAAATAGAAGCTTCCAGAGAGAAAACACAACCTCATCAATTGTCCACCGTTAGATCAATGTGAGCACACGGATCGTTAATCCAACGACCAGTATTAATAATCACAAAACACACTTATATGGGCCAGGCTACCTTTACAGCTAGACAAGCCCAATATAAATGACTGGAGCCCAACAGAACTAATATCACCAGCTGGACTATACAACCGGTTTAGCCCAAAGACTTAATAATTATTATCAACATAAAATGTACAACCATGAAATTATAAGCTGTAATAATTTATAACAACTCATATTTTTAACAATTATTTTTTGCATACTAATACTTTTTTTTTTCTTCTAAAATTACATTTTATATTTTCAAGCAATTATCTTCAGCCAATTTGGTTTAAAACTTTTGGAATGTTTTGCACATAGAATACCTAATTAAATAAATAAACGGGATGAATAGGTCAATCCACAAACCTACCGAGTTTACATGAACACACCCCATTTAACTAAACGTGTTCACGGTTTCGACCCGAAATTTTGTATACTAATCCAAACCCGGAATTTTATTTGCCGCGCAAAAGCCCACTTACACAAAATTAACCTCGCGAGTCAGAAATTTACAGAAGTAATGGAATAATATAAAATTGTACGATATATTATTTGATATAAAGCCTAGCCCAATATAATCTAGTTTGGACCCAATAAAACTATACAAGTGACATAACAGCCCGGCCCAAACATGCCTACGTATCTGTTGAACCTGACAAAAACAAAATCTCCATTTGGGCCCAATCAAAGCCCAACCGAGGGCACAAAATGGGACATCTTCTAATTTTTTAGAACGTGAAACCGGATAGGAATCGGTTCTGGATTTCGTCAACAGAGTCAACACCCGAGTTGGGTTGGAACCGGTTCTGGATACGTTCAGGTTTCGACCGGTTTTCCCGGGGTTTTTCCAGGTAAAAGTGGAAACGGTCAGGTGGTTCCGAGTTGGTTCCGTTTTCTAATCCTAGGTATGGAACCGGTATGTACCAACTGGTCCGATTCGGAAGCGGGTTTTTTTACATCTCAAACAACAAACTTGACATGGATCGTTGACTTAATGGCATATATACAAGTACCCGGTTACATAACAAACTTCACATGGATAGTTGGCTTAATTTTGACTTTGACTTTGACTATAGTCTTCAAGTGACCTAAATAAGTACAATTGACTTCGTGCTCAAGCCCTTTGACTTTCTGCTTATAGCTCCAAAAACCACAATTCAATGCAATTTTCCCTCTTACTATTTCTTAAATCATTTTCAGCAGAGTAGAACAATGCCTTTATATACTTGTACCAGATTTGACCATCATTTTTTTAAAGGTATACTTCATTAAAACACCAAAACGCTCACGAAACGGAGCTGGCAAACACTATACAAGCAGCACAAACTATACACATATTAAATGAAAGAAAATCGGCACCAATCCAACTAGGTTAGAGAGGACATCTTCGCCGACTAGAAGCCCATAAGTACCCCAAAGTCTTTACTTCCCCGATGATTTCTCCTATCCGCACCTGCTTATTCTCGAACTTGAGCTTGTTTCTAGTCGTCCATAGGCACCAACACACAATGATAATTAAGCCTTGCAGCATTGATTTCTCGGTTCCCTTCAAACATGAATGATTATGGAACTCGAAAAGATCACGAACCGAGAAACAGAAAAAACCTTGTACCCGACACCAACCGTCAATATGTTGCCACAAAGACGTAGCCACGACGCAAGAGGTAAAGAGGTGTTCATGCGTTTCCTCCCCGGAATTACACAACGGACAAGAGTCATCAAGGATCACCACATTCCTTCGTATAAGTGCCGCAGCTATTGGAATCTTACCCATTTCCACCCTCCAAGCGAAGATGTTACACTTTTTGGGCAGCCATTTACACCATTCCAAAACATAGTTGTTAAAATCACCTTGGCTGTACAGAAGCTTCTTGACTGATCCGACCGAAAACGCCCCATCCTTTTTACCCAGCCACTTCCAGTTGTCCTTGGAAGCTGAGATATTGAACGACCCAACCAAGGAGTTAATGAAATCCCACTCATCACACTCCAGAATACTAGACGGTTCCTTGACCCAACCCCAACACCCAGCTTGCCCAACCAACCGGTCTCCCACTTTACATTTCTTATCCGACTCCAACAAAAATAAAGACGGACAGAGATCTTTCAAAGGGGTTGTACCCGCCCGCGGGTCAAGCCAAAAAGAAATCTCCCTACCGTCTCCAATCGACCCCTTGAAGAATCCAGGCAACGGAACCCCGGATATAACCGTCCTCGCAATCACTTTAACAATGTTATTCCATACTCCACCCGCATAGTTGTTAGCCGGTATGAAATCCCAATTCCTACTGGTGGCATGAAGAGCACATACCGTATCCTTCCAAAGAGTGTTTCCTTCCGTTTTGAACTTCCAACCCCACTTGGCTAGGAGAGCAATATTAGTGAACCTTAGTTTCGTTAGCCCAAGACCGCCCATACGTTTCGGACAAGCCACCCTCTCCCATGAGACCTAGTGCATCTTATTGGTTATGTCCGTACCGCCCCACAAAAACCACTTGAACAACCTTTCAAGGTCCTCAATCACCTTACTTGGAGTTTGTAGAGAGAGAAGAAGTATGTGGGCAAACTTTCGAGAACGGATTTGATGAGAGTCACCCTTACCCCGATTGAGAGAAGGTTAGCCTTCCATCTAGACAACCGCGCTTCAACAAACTCGAACACCAGCCTCCAATTAGCAACCGGTTCATATTAGCCCCGACCACGAGACCCAAATACTTGAAAGGCAGGGACCCGGGTTTACAGCCCATCTCCGAAGCCACAAATTCAACATTGGAGGAATCCGGCCCAATTCCAACCAACAAAGACTTCAAAAAGCTGATCTTGAGCCCCGAGCAAACAAAGAAACTCTAGAGGATACGGACAACGTTATGCAAGTTGGACTCCTCTCATTGACCCATGATAATGGCATCGTCCGTGAATAGAAGGTGTGAGATAATTGGCCCTCCGTTAGGAAGATGGACCCCTTTAAGAATACCCACATCAACCGCTTTCGAAACCATACACGATAGAGCCTCTATGACCACCAAAAAAATAAAAGGAAAGATCGGGTCTCCTTGTCTCATCCCCTTGTGGCATTGAAATTTGAAGGTAGGTGAACCGTTAACCAAAATGGACGATCTTGCTGACCTTAAAACCCCCCATAATCCAAGAACACAACTTATCCGAAAACCCCATTTGCCCCATAACATCAATGAAAAAGTGCCAATTGACGTTGTCATAGGCTTTTTCAAAGTCGATTTTAAAGATCAAAGCTCGGAAGCCACTTCTTTTACACCACCCACAACTTCATTAACAACAAAAAGGCCTTCCAAGATCGACTTGTTTGTAAGGAAAGCTGATTGAGATTTTGACACCACCTTATCAATGACCTTGAGCAGCCGATTAGCGAGAATCTTAGAAATCGTCTTGCTAATCACCCCCACCAAATTAATGGGACGGTAACCATTAAGGTCAACCGGATCCTTGGACTTGGGAATAAGCGCAATAAACTATGAACTACTCCCAACATTTATGACACCATCCTTGTGAAACTCGTTTAAAACGTTGATAAAATCATCTTCAAACAGGTTCCAGAACCGTTTAATAAACCTCATATTAAAGCCATCCGGCCCCAGTGCCTAGTCATCCCCGCACCCAAATACCGCAACCTTGATCTCCGAAGCAGAAAAGGGTCAGAGCATCATTGTCGGCCTCAATGATCTTTTTGAAATAGTCAGACACGAACTTCGGGCGGATGGGGTGTGGCTCAACAAACTTCTCCCTGAAAAAGCTAAAAACTTCTTTTTTGACCGCAGCTGGCTTTGACACCCAAACCCCCTGAACGGTAAGACCCGGAATAAAGTTAGCCGCCTTCCTGAAATTAATTGAACCCTGAAAAAACTTGTAGTTCTCGTCTCCGTCAATAGCCCAATGGATCCGAGCTCTTTGTTTAAGATTCCGGTTCTTCTTAGAGGCCAATTGCTGCAAAACCTTTTTACTTTCAAAAAGAACTCACTCCTCTTCTTCTAAAAGATCTCTCGACTCCATTACCTCCTCTAATTTCTCCAAGTCACCCCTAGCCGCAGTTTCTTCCAAACCTTCCTTCTTGAGCATGTCATCCCTCCAATATTTTATACGTTTGCGAATAAAGAGGAAATTTTTAGTTAAAAGGACATCAGGAGGACCAACCGACGAGAAGGCTGCAGCAGCCGAACACACCATTTCACCGAACCAGGCCTCTTCAGCCATGAGTTAAAAACTCTAAGAGGTTTAGCCCCAAAGTTCTTCGAGGACGTAGACAAAACCAGAGGACAATGATCGTAATGGATACAAGTCAGGGCCCGTAAGCAAGCCTCCGACCATTTGCTAAAAAAATCCATATTAACCAGAAATTTGTCGATCTTGCTCAATTTCCTTCCGTTCTCTCTAACACAGGTGAACTGTTTCCCTTTCATGCTATACTCCAGCAGCCCTAAATTATCAATAAACGAATTAAGATTTCTAGCACACAGGTCTTTGAAAGCTGAAGTCCTCCTTTCCACTGCTTTCCTAACAGCATTGAAATCTCCCTTAATAACAAGAATACCATTCAAACTGCTAACAGCCAGCTCTATACGATTCCACAACTCAGATTAAGTTGGAACCCCCTGAGGCGCATTAGGGGCGTTCAACGAATCGAATAACAAATTTTCAAATTATTCAAATCGAATTTCTCGAATTTTTAATATTTTTACCTGAATTCGCATTCGATTCGTATTCGCTTAAAATTCAGCTTATTCGATTCGTATTCGATACGAATAAGAAACTCGAATTCGAATCGAATTCGGATAAATTCGATTTAGTTCAAAGTTACCATAAATAATAAATTGTTTTACTTTTAGTTTTAAAACTAATATAAACTCATTATTTTTAACATATAAAATACAAATCTACAAAATTGTTAAACAACAATATGTCAAAAATGGGAATAGTAAAAATAGTAGAGAGTATAGTTTGTTAAAGTTTATGATGTATAAGGTAAATATGTACAATATGGTTATGGTAAAAGTCGTAGAGACTATGAATTCTTAGATTTTGACTAAAATTTAGAAGTCCTTTTTTTCAATGTGTATATTTGTGTATATAATAATGTGTATGTGTGTGTATATATATTTAAAAAATATGCATGTTCAGTTTTTATTCGAATTTCGAATCGAATTTAAAATTATAAATTCGTATTCGATTTACTGGACTCGAATTCGAATTCTTAATAATTGAATCGAATTCTTGGTAATCGAATCGATCTAAGTCGAATTTTGAATTTTTCGAATCCGAATCAAATGCTGAACACCCCTAAGGCGCATACACAATAACCAGGACAATAGCCTCCCCACACCCTTTAATAATCCCTTGAGTCAAAAGAAAGTTTTTGTCTTTGACCACCGAAATGACGTCAAGGACAGAAACGTCCCATAAACAAAGTAAACCCTCTGACTGCCCAGTTGAGGGCACAAACTCCATCCCAAAACTCTTATTACCCCAAATGGCTAACCTAGGAAAGACGGCACATCCGCCATCTTCGTTTCTTGAATCGACAGAAAGCTGATCTCAAAGCCCTTCCTAATGTCCCGAATCCATGGGACCTTCAAATCCCCTCCCAAACCTCTAGCATTAACAAAAAGAAAATTCATTTTGGAACAACATTGTTACCTTCACCCATGATAGCTTCCAGAATAAGATCATCGTGGTTACGAAGATCAACACCAAGTTGAGAACCCACCAAGGTTGTAGCTTCAACCTCCTTGGAGATATCATCCAAATTTCCCAAGACAGGATCGATCGGAATATCCGGCCCTTCCAAATCCGAAGCAACAAAAGTGTCATCAACATTCATGAGATCTCTTGACTCACTGCCGGGTCCCAAATTCAAGTCGAACCTTTTACCACCCTCCTGAGTAACCCCAACTATGGTGCACTCTGAAAAGGAACCCTGATTTTTTAGTTAGAGAGTTACAGGTTTCAATAAACCTGTTAATGTCATGTCAAACTGGTCCTCAAAATCCAGTCTAGAACGTTTCTTGGGCCTGTTATCCGATGGGCTTTTGTTTTTGGGCTGAACTATTTATCTAAGGGTCCACCAGGTGAGGGTTTCCAGTGAGGTCGAGGAGCATTCCCAGATGCATTAAAAAAAATACACCTTTTTACCTTTTTCAATAACCGGATCCTTCTCGGGAATCTCCCCATAATTAATATCGTTGGGCATGCACTCATCTTCCCTATGCACCTTAAGGCTAGCATTCAACGATTCGCCTTCCATCGCCTTCTCATCTTCCTCCATCACCGGAGAAGCCGAAGTTGCCGGAGCATCAACAAAACCAACACAATCCGACTCCCAATCACCCCTTTATTCTGCAACCCAAATTTTGAACGTCTTATCCTTCCAACTAATGATCACATCTTCTTCGATTCTGGCCCTATCACCAACTAAGACCCCAACATAATCGACGGACAGGTCAAGATCCTCAGACCCTAGTTGAGACGGAAGCACGGCCTTACCAAAAATTCTGGCAACACTGTCGAAGACTTCATTAGCAGCAATGTGTAACGGCACACCATGAATTTTAAGCCAAGCCACACGTTCATACGGCAAGACCCGGCTTTAATATAAGATCCGTCGCATCCTGATTCTGGTTAAACTTCAACATGCATGATAATCCTCCAATGTACTGAATATCCAACCCATGTATACCTTCCTTAACCAATAACTTGTCCAACCGGATCAACGTATTAATATCTTTCGTACGACCAACCAATGCTCTCCCATGCAGCTCACTAAAGGCCACAATGTTCCTCGGGACAACAAGAGACTTTAGGGGAATATTGGTGTCGTCCCCACTTGCAGCCTGTTCCGTCCTCACTTTGCCATCCACGGTATCTCTATATGATCTTTCACCCCGGTGATCACCCATATCGACGGTGATCGGAGCCTGGAGCTGCTGAGGATCCTGGCAACTACGATCTTCTTTAGGCTCCCAACGAGTCTCCATCTGTTCAACATGCTCTTCCCACACGGCGAACCTCGCAATGTTGAACTTTAGTTTGAACTTTCCCATTTTAACTCCGTTCAATCTTGATTCCAACCCTTTGGCATCCTTCACATTCCTATACGAGATGAAACCGAATCTATTCCTGTTCTTGTCCCTCTTCCTCGCAATGTAAGTCCCAACAACCTCACCATAGTCCCCAAAGATTTGGGAAACGTCCCATGGGATACATCCATTTGGAAGGTTGTTGATATAGAACTTGATGATCTCTTTCTCTTGTTGTCTCTCCTTTGGCCCTCCTTTGTGTCTTCGACGGGTTGGAACATCTTGCCATTCTTCATCTTCGCCCCTTCTTCCTGCCATAGACTCTTCAATTTCCTTTTTTGTTTATGACCATCAAATTCTTTAAATTGTTGAATTTTGTTACTCCCACTCAAAACATGTTGACTTTTATTTTGTTGACCTTTACAAGCAAGATGTTGACTATCCAACACATAACTTTATTAAGCAGTCAAATTTCTTCAAGATATTGACTTTTTCTTTGCTCACATAATTAGCAATATTCAAGCTATGTCGTTGACTTTCTTGTTGACCCATTTCCACTATTTGACCTCTGTTGACCTGCATCCAATTATTATTCCAACAAGAAACCAATACCAGATTGTTGCATTTTTTTAAAAGTTTAACCATCATGAAAATTTGCAGGTTGGCTTTGTAGACGACCGTGTACATTATTATGATTTAAGGAACACCAGAATTCCGCTCCACATCATTAGTTGCCAACAAAGAACTGTTTCATGTGATAAGTTTTTGTCAAACGATGAGTTGGAATCTGCATCTATGGACAACATTTTACACTTATGGGACGTGAAACAATATCATCCTGTGAGCAACTTCCCAATTGACTTATAATATATTTTCTTGATTTAACTACTTCAAATCTTCATATAACATTTTATGCTCATTTTTTCAGGTTCATGCCTTTGTTGGTACCTCACAGCATTTCCAAGGAAATCCTGCCAACTACGAGAATAAAGCCTCATTCGATATCCAAGGGAATCCTTATGGCGATGAGAGTGAAGACTCATTCGATCTCCAAGGGAAATCTGATGACGGTGAGAGTGAAGTGTCATTCTATTTC
Source organism: Ambrosia x helenae (assembly GCA_030844895.1). Taxonomy (NCBI): domain Eukaryota; kingdom Viridiplantae; phylum Streptophyta; class Magnoliopsida; order Asterales; family Asteraceae; genus Ambrosia; species Ambrosia x helenae. The sequence continues at coordinate 147,710 of JAUTDX010000326.1, read as the reverse complement.
CAACGGAAATCTGATGACAATGAGAGTGAAGTCTCATTAGATTTCCAAGGGAATTCGGACGACAATGAGAGTGTAGTTTCACTGGATTTCCAAGAGAATCTTGAAGACAATGAGATTGAATCGTCCTCTTGGAATCCTGATGACGAGATTGAATCATCACCATATTTTGACAGTGAGAATGATTCATCACCATATCTCGAAGAAAATTTCACACACTCCGAAAACGAAACACTCGATTTCCAAGGAAATCCTGTTGACAAGACCAAAACAGGTGGCTGGCCTGCAGCGACAGTCATTTTAGGTACTCATCTTGCTTAAACTATGCATCTTGCATATTCTTTTGTGCATATTCTACTCTAAAATTAGTAAAAAAACATCCCTAAACACAATATAACATCAAAAATTTAAAAGTACAATAAAACAAATTCTTGAAAGTGTGAAATCTTGTAATTCGATCCAGGAGTAATCAAATCCAGCAAGATTAGTCACTATCCTTGTCTTTTCACTATCCTTATCTTTTAAAATGACCCAAACTTTAAACCTCCGGGTATTCTATTGGGTATTAATAAATCGATATCAGGTATAGCGTACAATCCCACAACACTTTTTTACATTCGTCGTTAATTTTGGTCCTTGCATTTCATAGCAACACTCCTCAAAGATTTCTTTTCATAGCAATATATCTTCTATCAATTTTTACTAACCAGTTTACCTAGAGTCATATAAACATCGAAATTTAATAACAAAAGGTTACAACTTGGATTGTATTATCTTTTAACGATAGGTTTGGTTAATTAGTACTTTTTATTAAGGTCCTAAATTATTAGATTTTCCTTTGTAGGAGTAGAGCTCGCGTAACGATTTTTCATGGTGGGAATAACCATCAATCTTATCGCATATATGCGTGATGTTTTGAGTATTTCTTCATCAGAAGCTGCGAACATCATGACAAATTGCATGGGTGTTCTCCATATCCTTGCAATTTTTGGAGGATTCTTGGCGGAAGGGAAAATCGGTCGTTACATGGCCATCGTTATATCTGCATTTATTTGTACCTTCGTAAGTTTACACTATCCAACATTTAATAACTTTTACTTTGTATCACAATTGCCACCTCTAATCTAATACAACTTGTAAGCATCTCCGGTTCAGTCGCGAAGAGCCTAAACCATCTATAACAAATGTTCTTTTAACCAGGGTTTGGCGTTAGTATCACTAGCAACATCCAACTATGGTCAGAACAGATATGAGATCGCTAAGCATAAAATATGGATGGCATACGCTGGTCTTTACACTGTAGCATGTGGTGCTGCGGGAATAAAATCAAATGCGGCGGAGTTCGGGTCTGACCAATTTGACGAGTCAAACCCTCAACAATTGAAAGCAATGGCAACCTTCTTTAAAATGTTTTACCTATGTGTTGACGTCAGGTCTCTTTTTGCAATAACCGTGTTGGAATATGTGCAAGATCAATTTGGGAGGTATGCTTACGGGATATGGATATGTACGGGGATCATGATATTTTCTCTTGTTCTGCTCCTACACAAGAAAAGATCTTATCGATTCAAAAAACCACAAGGAAGCCCTTTAACTGTTATATGGAGAGTGTTGTTTTCAGCTTGGAAGAACAGGAAGGTATCTTACCCCGAACATTCTAGCTTAATGAATGGACAGACGAGATTCAGGTAATTAATATAAACCAATTCTAATTTTTTTACAAACATCTTGTAGACCATTACAAGTACTTGATACATGTAGGTTCCTTGACAAGGCAACAATAGTGGATGGTAGTAGGTCTAGAAATGAAGATAAAATTAAGGATGCGTATAACCCCAACGCAGGTAGAAGACGTAAACGAGGTGATAAAGCTTATCCCAGTATGGGCCGTGTTCGTTCTCTTTTGGACGGTCCATGCTCAAATGGATACTTTCACCATGGAGCAGGCAGCTGTCATGAATTGCAGACAAGGCATATTAATGATACCCACGAGCTCACTTTCTGTCTTCTTATATTTTCCCGCTATCTTGGTTACATATCTTGATGAACATGTATTTGTCCGTATTGCGAAGAAACAAGATCGAAAACCACTCACAACCCTTCAAAAGACCGGAGCTGGGCTTGTCTTCTCAGTGGCGGGAATGGTGGCCGCAGCTCTATGTGAAAAGATAAGACGAGAAATGGCTCGGAATCACAATTCCATAATCAGTGCCTTTTGAAGAATTAATCTTGTAAATACAAGTGTGGTAACTTGAAGGACTTAGTTGTCAATTCTTGTATTCTAGGTTTTGAGATAGTTTCCTAGTAGAAGTCAAATGTTTCCATAATTAATGTTTAGATGTTATTAATGATCCTAAAGAGACAAGGATCTTAGGCTTATAAAAGAAGGAAGAATTGTAAGTCTAATTATTCATTCAATAATAATAACTCGAAGTTTGGCTTCAATTGTTCTGCTTTGATATCGATTTCCAACAATTGGTATCAGAGCGTCAGGTTTTGATTGTGAGAGCTCGTAACACAAGAAGATCAACAAGTCCGGCAAGGAGTTTCAAACCTTGCGACGGGTTTCTGGTCGTCCAAAAATCGTTCTTTCTGACATCTTCAAAGAGTAAGGAAACCGCTGCCAGTTTTCCTCGGTGGACAAGGATTCTTCGGCGGTCACTCTTGGAGGAGACGGAACGAGAAAAAAAACAGCAGCAGAGTAGCAGCTTCAGAGGGCAGAGGCAGCGATGGGAGACACTGCAGCACCGCCACCCGTTACAGCAAAGGATCACAATCCAACCTCTCTGCAGGTTCCACTATTAACGAGCACCAATAACACAGTATGGGCCATGAAGATGAGAGTAATCATGAATGTTAATAGTGTATGGGAAACCATTGAACCTGGGACAGCAGTGGATTCAAAGAAGATGAATATTGCGATTGCTCTTCTCTTCCAAGCCATACCCGAAGTGCTAGTATTGCAGATCGGAAATCTAAACACGGCTAAGGAGATGTGGGAAGCGATCAAGAACCGACACCAAGGAGCCGAGAGGGTTAAAGAAGCACGTCTTCAAACTCTAATGTCTGAATTTGAAGGTTTAAAGATGAAAGACAGCAGCACCATCGATGAGTATTCAAGTAATATCGCTAGTATTGCCTCAAGGTCTGCGACTCTTGGAGAAAAAATAGATGAATCCAAGCTTGTCAAAAGGTTTCTGAACGGGCTGCCAAAGAGATTCATCCACATGGTCGCATCCCTCGAGCAAGTTATCGATTTAAAGACAGTTACTTTCGATGATGTAGTGGGTCGGTTAAAGGCCTATGAAGAGAGAATAGGCGCTGAAGAGAATCCCACAGGGAAGCAGGAACAACTACTCCTCACGTATGATAAATGGGAAGCAAAGAAGAAGCAGGGCAGCAGCTTCGGACGCGGAAAAGGAACTTCATCCGGAGCTGGCTTCAAGGGCAAGGGACGGGGACGGGGTAAGTCTACGGGAAAAGGAAAGGAAAGAGACGCCTCGAAAAAGGACCGATCCAAGCTCAAGTGCTTTCGGTGCGATGGACTAGGGCACTTCTCAAGTGATTGTCCCACACGAAAGGATACCGTGGAGAACAACAACTTGACTGTGGACGACGAACCGGTATTATACATGGGAACTCATGAAGGTGTTTTCTTGAATGAAGACCGAGTTGATCTAAAAACGTATGATAAGAGCCCGCGAGAGATTAATACTTGGTTTCTCGATAACGGGGCAAGCAATCATATGACGGGAAACAAAGGGTGGTTCTCAAGTTTGGATTCTCGGGTCAAAGGCTGGGTTCGTTTTGGAGACGGTTCACGAGTTGAGATAAAAGGCCGTGGCAACATCACCCTAGAAGGGAAGACGGGTAAACAACGTGTCTTGAAAGATGTCTATTATATTCCAGCATTAACAAACAATATTATTAGTGTTGGACAAATGGACGAGACTGGACACAAGGTGATAATCGAGCAAGGAGTATTGTCAATGTTCGAGCCAAGCGGAAGCATTCTAATGAAGGTACCTCGCTCGACAAACCGTGTATACAAGATTAATCTAAAAATCGTCTTGCCAGTGTGTTTGCAGGTTAACCTTCATGACGACAATTGGCTTTGGCACGCTCGACTTGGCCACCTAAAATTTGAGGCCATGAAGTTGTTGTCCAAGCAATCAGTAGGCATGCCGTGCATAAACCATCCTAAAGAGATCTGTGATGCTTGCGTGGTGGGAAAACAAGCGAGGGGATCTTTTCCAAAGGAAGTGAAATATAAAGCTGCAAGTCCACTCGAGCTGTTGTATGCTGATTTGTGCGGCCCAATTGTACCGAAGACACAAGCAGGCAATCAATATGTGCTGCTTATCGTTGATGATTTTAGCCGATTCATGTGGGCTTATTTACTCAAGACAAAGGACCAAGCTGCGAGTACCCTCATGGAGTTTGTTACAAGCACAGAGAAGAAACTTGATACAAAGCTAAAGTCATTAAGAACCGATAACGGAGGCGAGTTCACCTCACATGTTCAAGGGAAGTTCTGCAAAGAGAAAGGAATTTCTAGGCAATTTACGGCCCCATACACCCCTCAACAAAATGGGGTTGTGGAACGGCGTAACCGAACTGTGATCGGGACGACTCGAAGCATCCTAAAGGCGATGTCCGTACCACAACGGTTCTGGGGAGAAGCAGTCATACATTCAGTTTTTCTACTAAATCGGTCACCAACGAAGGCTTTAAAGGGTGCTACGCCTTACGAACAACTCAAGAAACGGAAGCCGGATTTTTCGTTTATCCGAGTATTTGGTTGTGTGGGTTATGTGAAAATCCTAACAACCGGTTTAAAGAAATTGGATGACAGAGGTGTTCTAATGGTATACTTTGGCTCGCAATCTGAAACAGGCCTTAACACACACCGAATGTTTGACCCAGAAAAGAATCGGGTTCACATTGCTAGAGACGGAGATGTTAAATTCAAAGAAATTGAAGAGTTTAACTGGGGTAGTCTTCAGTCAACAGGTCAGACCTCGGAACAGGAGTACACCGAGTTCGTAATACTATCCGATGGGCCAGAAGGTGCGCCGAACGATGTGTTCGGTAATACAGGTCACGAAGGAACAGCAGTGGGCTGTTCGGACTCCACCAGTGCTTCGGCCCAGCTGCAGAACAGGGCCAGTGCAAGCGGATCAGGCCCAAATCATGGCAGCGCTACTGTTGCAGCGTCGGATCATCTCGAAGAAACCATTCAGCCCAGAAGATCAACCCGAAATTCTGTTATTCCAAGGAGGTTTGCAGAGTATGAAGTTGGAACAGTTCCAAAACTGTCGCATCAGTTAACTGGAGATGATCAAATCTTATTATCCGCAGTCGATGATGAGCCAATAACCTTTCAAGAAGCAGTAAAAGAAGTTCATTGGAAAAGGGCGATGGAGGAAGAGATTCTGTCGATTGAAAGGAATAATACGTGGAAGCTCGTTGAGTCACCATCTAAAGCCAAACCAATAGGGGTAAAGTGGGTCTTTAAAGTGAAGAAAGACGCACACGGAAAAGTTTCAAAGTACAAGGCCCGACTCGTGGCGAAAGGGTACGTTCAGCGATATGGGATTGACTATGAAGAAGTGTTTGCCCCGGTGGCAAGAATTGAAACGGTTCGTTTTCTTTTGGCGCTCGCAGCAAGTCATGGTTGGGAAGTCCATCACTTGGACGTGAAATCAGCTTTCTTGCATGGAGAATTAAAAGAAGAGGTTTATGTCACTCAACCTGAAGGCTTTGTTAAGAAGGGACGAGAGCATTATGTGTACAAGTTGGTTAAGGCGCTATATGGTTTACGTCAAGCTCCAAGAGCGTGGAACTTGAAGCTCGATTTAGCACTAAAAGAACTTGGTTTCTCAAGGTGTAAAAGGGAGCAAGCCGTATACAGAAGACAAGTCCAACAACAACTCTTGATTGTAGGTACATATGTGGATGATTTGATCATTACGGGGACTTCCAACGAAGAGATAAAGTCATTCAAGAAGCAAATGGAAGAGAAGTTTGAAATGAGTGATCTTGGGAAGCTACACTATTACCTTGGGATAGAAGTTGATCAAAATGCAAATGGAATTTCGGTCAAACAGACGGGTTATGCTACGAAGATATTGAAGCAGTTTGGGTTGTGGGAGTGTAACTCGACACAATACCCATTAAATCCCGGTTTGAAATTGTCTAAAGCCGATGAAAGTGATGAGATTGATCCTACCGAATTTAGAAGGATAGTAGGAAGCCTTCGGTACTTAACGCACACTCGGCCAGATCTAACCTTCTCGGTTGGGTTTGTGAGTCGTTTTATGCAGAGACCAACTAAAACTCATGAGCAAGCCGTGAAACAGATCTTAAGGTATGTGAAAGGAAGCCTTGATCTCGGAATACTATACCCGAGAGGTGGGAACCAAACTCTATATGGGTATAGTGATTCTAGCTTTGCAATGGATATGGATGATGGGAAAAGCACAACGGGAATCGTGTTCTACTACAATGAAGCACCTCTAACTTGGGTTTCACAGAAACAAGGAACGGTTGCTTTATCATCTTGCGAGGCAGAATTTATGGCAGCAACAGAGGCGGCTTGTCAAGCTTTATGGCTAAGAGGATTAGTTTCGGAGGTTACGGGTGAGGAAGAAGGAAGGGTGTTACTAAAAGTGGATAATTCATCCGCAATTGAGTTGATGAAGAATCCGGTATTTTTTTGGTAAAAGTAAACACATCCACACTCGATATCACTTTATTCGAGAATGCATTGGACGTGAAGAAATTCAGGTGGAGCATGTTAGTGGGAACTTACAGAGAGCAGATATTCTCACAAAGGCATTACCAAGGTTAAAGTTTAACGAGATGAAAGAACTTGTTGGTGTTACAAGATTAGGGGGTGAATGAAGAATTAATCTTGTAAATACAAGTGTGGTAACTTGAAGGACTTAGTTGTCAATTCTTGTATTCTAGGTTTTGAGATAGTTTCCTAGTAGAAGTCAAATGTTTCCATAATTAATGTTTAGATGTTATTAATGATCCTAAAGAGACAAGGATCTTAGGCTTATAAAAGAAGGAAGAATTATAAGTCTAATTATTCATTCAATAATAATAACTCGAAGTTTGGCTTCAATTGTTCTGCTTTGATATCGATTTCCAACACCTTTTGGTTAATACCACAACTATTTTTATTGGGTGTCGGTGAAGCTTTATCTTATGGACAATTGGAGTTTTTCATCACCGAAACACCCGACAGGATGAAACCCCTAGGCACGAAATTATTTTTTAGTACCATGGCTATTAATTTTCTGAGTAGTTTATTGGTATCCACTACAAACATGGCAACTCAAGGGAATTGGCTACAAAACGACTTAAATCAAGGAAAGTTGGCTAACTTCTATTTGATGCTAGCAGTTCTGGGGAGTTTCAACTTTTTGGCATATTTTAATGTGGCATCAAACTACCGGTACAAATCAAAACAAAGTGACAGAATTAGTAATGTTAGGGAAATCGAGTTTAAGTCAAATATTGACAATGTTTAATGTAAAGGAAGGACCATATGTAACATAGCTTAAGTATGAAAATAATTTGTCATATAGCTTTAATTTTCTTGAAATCATGATGATAGCTAACCATTTTCTTGGTTTAAATAAAAAAGGCATGCCTCAGGCGGCACTCGTAGCTTTTCGGAGATGGTGGCGTGGGGCGCCCTGAGCTGGCGCTTCAGGTATAGCTTTGTCGTTTAAGAAACTAAAACCCTTGGTTCCTAGGGATGGAGAGATTGTTGTGTACAACTAGTTTTAAGTTTACATTCAACTGTTCCGTTGTTATTAAATAAAAAAAAGGTATTTAGGTAAATTAGGAAAACACATACGAAGCAAACAAACTGAAATCATAGACATTCCAAGCAGTGTTCGATCGACTCTTGTCAAATAAAACATAATCATCGTGAATGAGTGAAGCAGGTATTAAAATAATAGTGTGAATGAGACAAGAACTGGGTACCCGATTCAATTCAATGAACCTAATTAGGTATCAAAATTGACGTACCTTAGACAAAAACACAAGTGAAGTTGAAAAAAGTGAACTCGACTCGATTCATCTCCTTGGTTTAGACGGATTGCAGTTCTGCATTTTAACGCTCACATTCAACCCTAGACTAGAAACAACAAGGGAAAACAAAGGCTCCTCTTATTTGTTCCCGGAGTGAACTTATTTCCACAGGTATCTACGGGTTGTAGAGGCCCATACGGGCTGTATAAGCATCCCTACGACCCGTATGGCCCTCTACGACCCGTATAGAATGTCTCAATCATTGTCAATCATTGACACGTGACTCATATGGCCCGTATAGACCCTTACGGGCCATAGGGATGCATATGAATACTTTCAACTTAGTTTGGGTTGGAATGAACAACCCTGGGTTGTGTATACGGGCAGTATAGCCCCATACGACATGTATATGTTCTCAATATCTTATTATTTACTTACGTAAAAGGTTTTTACTATGTTTTCGTTGTAGTCTCGATAAGCGTGTAAGCGTAAAACAAACATCTATATAAACAAACAAATATAAACAAACATGTGATACCATAAAAGGTTTTTTACTATGTTACCGTTGTCGTCTCGAAATGCATGTAAGCAGTTTTTTTCCGTTTTCGTCTCCATAAGCGTGTAAGCATAAAACAAACATTTATATAAACAGACAAATATGAACAAACATGTCATAACATAAAAGGTTTTTACTATGTTACCGTTGTCGTCTCGAAATGCATGTAAGCAGTTTTTTGTTTCTATTTTCTTCTCGATATGCGTGTAAGCGTAAAACAAACATTTATATAAACAGACAAATATAAACAAACATGTGATAACATAAAAGGTTTTTACTATCTTACCGTTGTCGTCTCAAAATGCGTGTAAGCAGTTTTTTGTTTCCGTTTTCGTCTCGATAAGCGTGTAAGCGTAAATCAAACATTTATATAAACAGACAAATATAAACAAACATGTGATAACATAAAACGTTTTTACTATTTTACCGTTGTCATCTCAAAATGCGTGTAAGTAGTCTTTTGTTTCTGTTTTTGTCTCGATAAGCGTATAAGCGTAAAACAAACATTTATATAAACAGACAAATATAAACAAGCATCTGATAACATAATATAAAGAAGCATTGTAATATAATGTAAACAAGCGTAGTATCAAAATACATCATTTACAAATAAAACTAAAACTACTGGGGGTGGGGGGGATTGCTGCTTCGTAGTGTCATCGTGGGGCAGCGGCTGCTGCGAGGACGCCCCTGTCTCCTGGTAGGACATCCTGGCATAGGTGCCTGCACTGGGCTGTGATAACGGTCCCAAACCCACAGTCGCGCGCCTCTCATTCTCGCTCGCAACTAGCATACTGAGAGACCGATCAATCTGCGTCTACTACTGATCGGGATCTCCACCTCTACCCCGCCCTCCTCATCCGGCTCTGCCACGTCAACCATCTCAACCTCACCATGCCCACCCTAAAGGCGACGATGTACCAAAGGTTGCGGTACCAACTCCGGCTCACCATTGGATGATAGAAGATAATGTCTGGCTAGGCGATCCTTCGACTTCTCCGCCATCTTCATATTTTTTATCGCGGCCAAATTTAACGGGCTGAAACATAGAATTATGATAACATTAACAATTATAATATCAATAATAATAAAATGATAATAAATAAATAAAGGCATTACTTGTGCGGCATGAAGCTACCAAGAAATAGCTCAGGGTCTGTGGTAGCCTCCATAAATTGGGCACCCGCGACACGTTGTGCAAAGGCATAAATGATCCTCCCGCAGGCTATGACTGAGTTCTCCGTCTTATGCACGAGCGAAGAAAACGACTCATCGAGGCATCAATGCAGGGCACACGGTCGTGGCCTGAATATGCAATAAAGGAAGAACATGTCAATCTGCGTAACCTTTTCGTTACTCTAGGCTCACACCGTGATGGAGTACATAAGGCAGCGGTGCAAGTAACAAATCAGAGGCCTTCGCAAACCTGCACAGTGATGTATTAATAATGACTAAAACAATAACAACAATATTTTATAATAATAATAATAATAATGATGATGATGATGATGATGATGATGATGATGATTAAAACAATGCCTTTCTTTAGCTCCTGGGACAATGAAAGTCTTGCTACCTGTCACACTACTCCAATGGCGAACACGTTGCGCAACGCTCGAAAGCATATCAAAGTCAAGATTAACACAAATCATATTTAATTAGAAAAGAGTATTTTATTAACATGTCGAAAATGACTACCTTGTCACAACATTACACAAATCAACAAACAACAAGTTCATAAATGGGGTTTTTCCATCCATGTCCCAACCCAATGGAAAAATATAGATGAAACCCCGACACGTATCCGACATCTCATATTCCACTGCACTAGCCTCATATCTATTCAGCACTTGGTTACCTGTAAGATATGTTTAAAAAGATGTCAATATATAAAATATTGGTGAGTTCATAGGTTTTAGTTCCATAACAACAACATTTTAACAGCAACAACATGTGCAGAACAAACACAAAGTAGTGGCCATTGTAAGGAGTAGCTAGCTCCTACAAAAACTATGACAAGCAATCCCTTGAGCCTATAACCAAACCAAGACTAACAATGCCCCGTGAGCAGAAGTTGTTTCTCGGAAATAACAACTTAGTTTTGAATACGTGCACCCCTGGCATACACAGTTGCATAATCGACGCTATTGATTAGGGGTGGGCCTTGTCAGACACCAATAGTACTATCCAAATATTCCTTTGGTTCTCGATTTCAACGCACACACAACACACGAGTAAATGGTTACAGTTAGGGCTGTAAACGAATTTGTTAAGGAATTAACGTGTTCGCGAACTGTTCACGAACACTTACCGAACGAGATTTTTTGTTCGTGTTCGTTTGTTAAGAAAATAACGTGTTCACGAATTGTTCATGAACACTTACCGAATGAGATTTTTGTTCGTGTTTGCTTGTATTTATTTGCTAAATTTAGATGTCAGACAAAAACGAACACAAACAAACACAAATGAATGTAAACAAACACAAATAGGCATTACTGAACAAAATCGAGCACAAACTAACACATTAAATGTGTTAAATTCTGAAAATTCGCATTTTTCATCGCTAACATTGTCCGCCTAGAATATATTAATCCGATTACTCAAATATAGGTGACATAATCTTGATCACTTAATGTCTTATAAAAACAAAGAGGTATCATATTAAACTTGAAATCCCCGTTTAATCCACCAAAAATAACAGTTAATCAAAATAGTTAAAGTAATATTAACATGTGATACACTAATATATGTTAAATAATCTACCACTGGGAAATTTGAAATACTTAAATTAAATATAAAAAATTAAAAACCCTAATGAACTATCGAACAAAAACAAAAATACACGAACACGTTACTGAACGTTCACGAACATAAACGAACGAACGCGGCCTCTGTTCATGTTCGTTTGTTTAGCTAAACGAACATCCCGCCGAACAGTTCACAAACTGTTCACCGAACGTTTGGTTTGTTTACAGCCCTAGTTACAGTAGCGAGGACTCACCACGAGTGGTGTACAAACAAAAAACCCAAGTACTCATCATGCCACTTATCACATTTTAACATTTAAAAGCATTTTGACATGTAACAACATTTGACAAACATATCTTTCCCACAAAACAAAACAGTAAAAAGGGGCCGTGAAATTCACCTCAATAATAACATGCATGCAGCAGTAGAGAATAGCTATAGTCCTTAGTCAACCACCTACAAGTGTTCTACTCATATAAGTCATTAGGTCTTAAGTGCGTGTTTTACCGGCAAGTTGTACACCCAACTCCCAACACCTCTATTTATATACAATTCCCCGTTTAATTAAAACACATGTCCTACATCCGTTGGTGGTGGATTACCCCCGTTATAAGTTTCACATAACTTATATTTTAGTAACCTTTCAACATTAATTTCAAAGTTAGTTAGGTTCGTCGCAACGAACTCTGATCGTTGCCCGATTTCATCACGTCTTGATCTTATTATTCACTATATATTTACTAACTTGAAATAACATTATCTCCAACTCGACTCACTTTACCGTATAATTATTTTCCCATTAAATAATTATACTAGGATCTTGCCGATCAAGATTTCATTTTCAACATTCGACTCAACTCACTTTACCGTATATTTATTTTCCCATTAAAAAAATACAATAGGATCTTGTCAATTCGAGGTTTCATTTCACACAATTAAGTCTTCATACTTAACTTTCATTTAAACGTATAATCTTTAAAGATTATTTTACATTAATTCTCCCACGAATAATTTCCAACACTTAGAAAGTGTTGTCTACATTTTTCACCCATAAGTATTCTTATATATATTTTTCCATAAATATATATTTCACATTCACCCTTAGAATAATTACTTACATTCAACGCAATAACATATATACGTATCTTGTAGGAAGTTATACAATATATACTTATTCGTCTGATTCACAATTTTGTCCATTAACACGTCGTAATATAACTACGTCCACACGTGATTATTTGTATTTATATATTCTAGCATCCCGAATAATACAAGTTGTTCATATATTTATTTTGTAGGAATAATTACTTGTCGAAGTAATATTATTTTTCCTATGTCCAAAATATATATTTAGTTACATTTCTTAAATTTCCAATAACATGTTTTACTTGAAATTAATCATCTTTTAATTTCTATATATTTTTACTTGGAAACTTATAAAATAACTTTTGTATTTTCAACACCAAGACTTGGTTATTTTAACACAAAAATGCTCAAACATTTTTATATTCCCATAGATATAAAAATGTTTATTTTTATACAATTTTTACCAAGTCTTTAAATCACCAATTTTCGTAATAAAAAGTTAAAAACATTAGTTTTTTTTAACAGTGAACTTCATTAAAAAGCAAGCGCGTCCTCAAAACAAGGGCCACCGCAAAACAGCTTACAACATATACATAGGGTTATCAATCCAATCTTTCCAAACAATACACGAAAACCTAGATCTGTTCTTTAACCATAAAAAAGACCACCACTTGATCGTACTAACAACATCCACCACCTTCGGCGTCTTCAGTTGAAAGACTTTAGCGTTACGAGTTAAGATGGTACACCAAGGGTTTCTTTACAATTTTCTAAAATTTACCACTTTTCTTCCCTAAATGCCATGGGGTAAATTTATTTCATTAAATTATCAATAATTCACAATCAAGTTATCCTTCAATATTATTTTATTTTTGTATCTACATTGAATAATTCCATCTTTCTATGGGGTAACTTTATTTCATTAAATTATCAAAAATTCACAATCAAGTTATCCTTCATTATATTTGTATCTACTTTTGTGATACACTCTTGTTTATACTTCCAACCCACTTGAAAAATGCTTAGTTAATAATTATTGTATGTACATGTCTTAGGATCAATTACACGTAAATTAATGAAAAGCACACGGAATTTGTAGGTTACTATACAGAAGTCCGGTTTAGTTCACATCTTCTTTCACTACAATAAACTTGTTTTTACTCATGACCCTATGATTTAAATATGTTAGTATGGGTTGTTTGTTCTAGCACTTGAAACATGACTCCAAATGATGGCAAACAAAATGTTAGCGATATTGATGTTTTTGATTCTCTCATCATCTATAAGGTCCCTCAATTTTTAAGTAGTTAGACAGAAAGCAACATAATTTTTTTTATCCTTATGATAGTGTAGGGCTAAAACAGTGAAACATGCCTACATGCTTTGAGTTTTGATGTTATATATTTTTAAATTTGATTTATTGACACTGTTATATTTAGAGGTTACATTTACAAGTAGTATTTTACGGTTTTACCCAAATGGGTTCAAAAGGGAATAACTTGCTCAAATTCCTCATAACATATACATATTTTTACCCAAATGTATATTTTTAATACTCCAAAAAGAAATATTATTCATGGCAATATTATGTGTTTGTTTACAATCATATAATTTAACTCCTTTAGCAATACATTTGAAGTACACTTTGGTGATCTTTTTGCATTCGCAATATTGCGAGTGAAGAAGGACATGCTATCTCCTCAAAAGGCGAAAAAAGACTCAGTTAAAATACATGCAAAATACTTGAGTCTGATGCATGTCATGTTCCTACCGCGTATTGTCGACTCCGCCGCAACACACGTGTTACCCACTAGTTTACTTAGTTGCATAGAGTTTACATAAATTTATCATTAAACTACAACCATGTTCGGTGTTTGAAAGTTAAGTATGTGAAATTCAAGACATGCATATCTTAAGCAATATATATCTTAAGCAATATTTTATTTAGCTTTTAAAAAGATACGATATCGAAAGCATAGATATTATAATGTAAAAGATTATAATATTAATTCCAATCAAACCTTTTGACCCAATTACCGGGTTGGGGTAGGAAGGTTTGAGGAATAAAAAATCCACCACTCTCTACCCTCCAATAGCACTCCATGTTGGGCCTCTTGCGAACACAATAGGGTTGAGTTCTAGTTAGCGGTGCCTGTTTATAAACATTAAACTCTTGATGTTTTGATTCCCAGTAAAAATGACATGTGAAGAGTGAGCGTCCGAAAAAGTCTATGCAAAACCTAATTTGGTATTCCTCTCCGGCATTCCTGGTAACATCCCCAAGATCATCATCTCTGGAGTGACAGTGAAGCCGAAGATTGTTTACCTCAGTTTGGATATGAACAATACCCTTATATGTAACACAATTAACGTTGCCATAGTTGCTAACAACATTCGCATAAGGTGCATCTAAAATATTAAGTGATAAGATGAAGAGGAATAATAGTTTTCCCATGAGACAACTTGATTTGCTTGAATAAGCATTTGAGTAAATTTGGATCTAATCTGCCTTATATAAACTTGTTGGTTCCGACCTAAATAACTTATTAATGCTATATTACATTAAACAAGCATTATTATAGATATTGTCACTGTATTATATCATATTATGTTAGGTTTTGTAAAAGTACATTGTATTATATAACATTATATTATATCTCATCACAATATATCATATTCTATATACCTACATTTCTAATTGTGAACAGTAATACCCGTAATTGATACAGTTTGCCTTGTACATTGGTGACAAGTTGGACAATCACGTTTTCTACACAGTCTAAGGAATTTGTCTCCCACTTACAAATTAGCTGCATTATCTATACTACATTATAAAGATTCTAATTGTGAACAGTAATACCTCGTAATTGGTACACTTTGCCTTATACATTGGTGGCAAGTTGGACAATCATGTTTTCTACACAGTCTAAGGAATTTGTCTTCCACTTACAAATTAGCTGCATTATCTATACTACATTATAAAGAGCCAAAAGTGACTACAATAGTAATTTCCTATGATTTTTAAGATAGCATATAAAGAGTTCCTTGCTTCAGACTCAAAATATCATGAAATTCTTCCAATACTACCCCTATTTGCAAAAACAACTTGTACATTTTATATAATATTGAATGAAATAGTTGAATGCACTCATTGAGTTTGAATAGCACTATGTTTGACATTATAAAGTTAAATATATTGTTTTCAACATCTAAACTAACGGGTATTTCTTTTATCTCTGACAAGAAAGAATAGATATGCATGTTGAGTTAAAAGATTGGTATAATTTTCATGGTTCAGATTTAAAAATCCTATGTTTGACTTAAAAAATCAAAACGTAAAGCAACTTTTGATAACTCTTATTTGCTATGAAAATGAAAACTTTAAAAAATATAATTTACTAAACATATATATTCATTCCAATGTTTGATAAAAAATGGAAATCATATATGTCGACAATTCGTAAAAAAAAATACAATGATGATATGTTTTCTAATAGTGTTTGATTCATCAAGTGGGTTGATGTTCTATTCAAGGTTTGCAAGCTATCTATGTATGAATATTGAATGACTATGTGTTTGGTTTTTGATATGATCACCCGGTATGATATCGGTTTAAAAGACATTAGCTATAAAATATGATAGTTGTTAGAAATAATAACGGGCATGATTATTTGCATGTGCCACGTTATATATTGTCGTTGCCGCAACGTGGTACATCACTTCTATGTCTATTTTTTAATGGAATAAATTATTAAAAACATGGAATGGGTTGGGCTTCATAATAGGAATCATAATTGACTCTCATGTCAGTCGAGACACCCGCAGCAACGCATGGATATTTCCACTAGTATTATTAGTTCACCATCTCCCACTATCTTCTTTTTTACACAGGCTAAGACTTTGTCTTCCACCATATTAGACTATAGGGAGTGGGGGGAGAGGGGCATGAAGCGCCATGTGGCACTTGTTCGACCCGTATTTAAAATGTGAAAATTGTGGGGAGTGGAAGAGGGGAAAGGTGGGCATTATTCGACACATAGCATTTCTTTTTTTTAATAAACTAATTAAAAACATATTTTTAATTAAAAACATAATTAAAAGCATAATAATTATTATACTATTAATAGACAAGTTGATTTGAATAGTACTTTTAATATTATTTTATTAACTTTCTTATCTTAAATACATATTAGTTCAATAAGGAATCATATAATGGGGTAGTGGTGGAGGGGTTTTTGGTGATTATGTGTTCTTTGAGGTCTTGGGTTCAAAACCCATGTGAGTCTTTTTTTTTACAACAGTTATTTATATATAAATACATATGATTCAATAAGAATTAATAAAATGGGGGTAGTGGTGGAGTGGTTTGTGGTATATGTGTGTTTTTTGAGGTCTTGGGTTCAAAACCCATTTCAAACATGGCATTTTTAACTTTTTTTTCCAACACCTATTTATTTATAAATACATATGATTCTATAATAATTAACAAAATGGCTTGGTAATGTAGTGGTTTGTGTTGCATTTGTGTGGTTTGGGGTCTTAGGTTTGAAACCGGTTTGAAACATTGTTATTTTTTTTAAAACAAATACGAAAAACGCGCAACGCACGCATGTATATACACCTATTTAATAATAAAATTACATAAAAAACATAAAAAATCCAAATCGAACACCTAAAAAAACTACATGTTATATTTTTCCATGATCCCGCGCTTCATTTGTAACGTCATATCTAACTCTGGACCGGTGAGGTGATCGACAAGCATAGCGAGAAATTTCATATCTTCGCGCTTTTCTTTCATAGTCAATTTTTTTTTCAAACGCTTCGCGAATGCTGCTTTTTCTCCTTGAACCTTTGTTGTTGAATTCTATTGAATTGAACAATGTTGGCATTTAAATCATCCAAATGACCAGTGTAAGCACCTTTACTCGATCCAGAACCCGAACCCGAGGCAGGGGATTTTTGCGCCCTCTTTTTTGTCTTATCTCGGCCGGGTGGGCGACTCAATTCCTCGTCGAACTCATCATCATCCAAGTTAATTTCCTCCAAGTTTTCATGACCAACCGAACGGTTATGAGATGAACTTGTTTTCGTCCTTTTTGACGAATCGCTTGCAGAGGGGACATTCGCCCATTTTGAATGGTTTTTCACAACTTCCCAACAATGCAAAAACTTGAAGTCCATGCCCTTCTCGCCATCATAAGCTTTTAGCGCGTTGGTGGCGTAGTCGCCGTCCGTTTCACCAATTCTTGGATTGTTTATTAGCGCGTTATGACTTCCTCTGATATTTGGTTTCCCCGACGATGATCCCACAATATTTTGTGGTTGAGTTTCGAGTATGCTTTCGGGTAGGATTAAAGGGTTCGCGGTTGTGAATAAATAGAGGAATCATCAAATGGAAAATTGGGTTACATACGCCCACTAATGTAATTCGCGAAACCGACGTATTCAGGACACGGTGTCTGAAATTGCGCTGGACGTTTTGCTATCGGGCGAACCGATAGTGTATTTGGGTTTTCGATGTAGTTGTACGGGTTGTTCGGGTCGTAGCCTCGGTTGTATGGTTGCATTTTTATAAAAAAATATTAAGAATTGTATAAAAATGAAGTTGTGGAAATGGTTGGAAAGGTTTGGAGTAGTGTGAATATGTAAAAAAATGTGGAGTTTATTATTATAAATAAAAAAAATTACCATTAGGCCTAAACAGTCATTTTTTTATTTTTTATTTTTTAATTAAGGTTCAAACGGTCATCCCCTCCGATCCAATAATACACCTCCACGTCACCCCCCCCCCCTCCCTCACTTTTAGGTACTGTTTGTTTTTTCTGCAGGAAAGGTCTACAGTCTGCGGACCATATCTGCAGACATCTGCAGGAGACGAGGTGGACCAAAAGTCTGCAATCTACAAGAAAAAGACTGTTTGTTTGTTAACGTCTGCAAGCTGCTGAAATAAACTGAAATTTTAATAAACTGATTTTTTACAGCAGTCTGGTGGTGGACGGTGGTGGTGGTGGATGATGGTGGTGGTAGACAGTGGTGGTAGACGGTGGTGGTGGACCGTGGGGGTGGTAGACGGTGGTGGTGGTGGTGGACCATAGTGGTTGTGGTGGGTGGGTGGTGGTGGTGGACCATGGTGATGGTGGACGTTGGTGGTGGTGGTGGACGGTGGTGGATGGTGGTGGTGGGTGGTGGTAGTGGATGGTGGTGGTGGTGGACGGTAGTGGTGGATGGTGGTGGTGGACCGTGGTGGTGGTGGTGGAGAGTGGTGGTGGACCGTGGTGGTGGTGGTGGGTGAAGAGAAGAAGAGAAGACATTTGAAGACCTTAGAAGACTTTGGAATAAGTCTGCACCAAGAAGAGGTCAGGAAGACCTTTGGGTTTCTCCTTCCACCGTCGGTAAAGGTACCTCTCGCCACCGGTAAAAGCTCAATCTTTTGGGTCGTTCGTGTGTTGTTAGAGTTTTTGTAAATGGTTTTTTTCCTTTATTTTGTTTGCTTCTTTTCATCTGTTAATCGCATTTTTTCCCCTGAATGTTTAGGTTTATTGTGTTTTGTGGAATTTTAGTTCCATTGAAGCATTGTTGGGTTTTAAATTACTTTTCTCTTCAACGATACATTAGAATGTTACTTTTAAAGGTTGTTTATGGGGTTGTGAGTGAAACTGGTTTGAGTTATATTGTGTGTGATACTATTGGACGCAAATAAAGTGTTTGATAGGCCTAAATAAAAACTTGGGTTTTACTTCAATTGTTTGCGTGCCCTTTTGAAATCATGATGTGATCTGGGGAAATTCATTAAACCATTACTCGACTCCAGTATCATAGTTTTATAAAAATGAAAAGTGAAGCTGCCTAGATAACTACTAGCAGGAACCCGCGCATTGCGGCGGGGCTGCACCCGTAAACTTTTATTACATATAATAATTTTAAACTAAAAGTTATCATGTAAGAGTGTGACAATTATTTTGATGGAAGTCCTTTGATATTGAAATCACAAATAAAAAATAAAAAATTGATGAGGGAGAATGCTGAAAACTTGAATAAGAAGACAAGATTTCAGTCTCTGAAAAAAAAAGTAGCTAAATACTCTAAATGAAGCCATGAAAAATAAAGAATGGCGTGTGGGATGGGTTTGCCCTCCTGTAGTATTAACTGGTCGATTTTGTGGTATATTCCCGAATATGCTCCGAACGTATATATGTCATTCTCATGTTGGCGCTTGTTTCGTCTAATGAGACACCCATAGGTGTGAAGGAGAAGTTATGTTGTATGCGCGGATCAAAAAAACCATGGCATTTGATCAAAGAAACGGTGAGATTGCTCTTTATTAACACAATAGCCATGATGTTACTCTTGAGTAACACAACATTTGTCTGATTGTAATTTTTAACCGTAAACTTTTATTACATATACAATAACTTTTAAACTAAAGTTATCATGTATTCTTGTTTGACAATTATTTTGGTTTTGCTAATGACTGAGTCAGTCACGAATGGGACGATGTCTATCTCTTTTATTTGAGTTTGAATATGTTAATATGTTATTCAAATTTTTATGTATTATTTTTAGTATAAGTTAATAAGGTATTTAATTGTTGTACTTTTTAACTGAAAGTCGTCATGTATTCTTGTTTGACAATTATTTTGGTTTTCCTAATGACCTAGTCAGTCACGAATGGTACGATGTCTATTTCTTTTATTTGAGTTTGAATATGTTAGTCAAATTTTTATGTATTATTTTTAGTATAAGTTAATAAGTTTTTTACAGGCTTTTACAAAATACTATTGCATTATAAATATAAATGCTAGATGTAATAACACTACATTATTGTTTGTCATTTATTACACTACATTATTAAATGCTAAAATGTAGAGGGACAATATTGTAAATGAGAAATTATTTATGCATTAACAGTTGTACCAAATGCAAAAACAATGTTTTTATGTGTCTTAAAATTAAACAGAAATTACTATTTGCCCATCTAGAACCTATATAAATGCTAACAATATAGAGGGACAATATTGTAAATGAGAAATTATTTATGCATTAACACTTGTACCAAATGCAAAAACAATGTTTTTTATGTGTCTTAAAATTAAACAGAAATTACTATATTGCCCATCCAGAACCTATTATATAGTAGTATAGAAGTATAGATGTGTTGATTGTTTGCACCTATTACCATCTGGTGAAGGAAAATGAAGTGGTACACACCAGTTAAGTTCCCACATATCATAGGTCATAACTCAAATAAAATGAAATGACGTTTCGTATAAAATTATGATATCGCCATCTGATTAGCGTCTTTGTAGAGGAAATTAACGCAAGAAGTGGAGCGAACCAGCGGAATAAGATACTATAATACGTACATTGAATACGTCTGGATTCTATTTTCACCTCCCCTAAAGCACCTCGTTATGGCCATAGCGAGGCGCTTGGCTTCCTTTTTTGTAAGACCCCGTACTACTAAGACGGGTCTAAGTATGAATAACTATGTTTTTTTTTTAAACAAGATTAGAACAGTTACATTACAACTTTACATTAAGCACATGAAATCCCCAATTGTTTTATAGCATTGGTTTAAGTGTCAAGTTTGCACAAAAATAGCGTTGAATCATTTTAACTTCAACATGGAAGTTTAATTCAATTGGACACTCAGGGAATACGTTTGATATTATCAAAAGAGTTTAGCGGAAGACTTCAACTTTCAAGCACATTCGGTTCTTGAATTGATCATGATCACCTCCCGTCAAACCGTTCGTATACTAAGGTTTTGATACATCAAACACCAAGAGCATGGTTAGAATGATTCATTTATTAATTATGAATCGAGTACGAAAGGAATCTATAAGCGAACCGGATCAAAACAACTTTGAAACTCGAACCCAAACATCTGCCCTTGCCGAGTGTTTCAGCCCTGTTTTTAACAACTTTTCGCTGCACATTTGTGCAGCATTTTAAACATGTTTTCGCAGATTTTCGCTGCACGTTTGTGCAGCGGTTTAGACATATTTTGGCGGTTTTTCGCTGCACATTTGTGCAGCGTTTCAGCCTTGTTATGACAGCTTTTCGCTGCACATTTGCGCAGCGTTTTAGACATATTTTGGCGGCTTTTCGCTGCACATTTGTGCAGCGTTTCAGCCTTGTTTTGACAGCTTTTCGCTGCACATTTGCGCAGCGTTTTAGACATATTTTGGCGGCTTTTCGCTGCACATTTGTGCAGCATTTCAGCCTTGTTTTGACAACTTTTCGCTGCACATTTGTGCAGCGTTTCAGCCTTGTGTTGACAGCTTTTCGCTGCACATTTGTGCAGCATTTTAAACACATTTTGGCAGCTTTTCGCTGCACATTTGAGCAGCATTTTTAAACATGTTTTGGCAGCGTTCCAGTCTTGTTTTCAAGCCATAATTGCCCTGCATCAAGAAGATTTAAAAGTGCAGCTACAAGGTCGACCTTGGGGCCACAAAACACTTTATTTAGAACCTCATTTCGTGGGTGTTTAGCACCTTAAACTATTCGACCACGAGCCTAACCCAAGCAACCGTTGTTCTCAACCGTGTCACCCTATCAATGACTTATCTAAGCTCATCTATGGCGATATTCACCATGATAAGCCAACACTTCTATTGTAATAAGCGATGACATTCAATGTTGAACCCCATTAAGGATTCCAAGGTAACGCCTAAGGGCGCATCAATCCACACCTATGGTGTCTTCGTCTTAGGTTGTTGTTACACTATAATAGGATCCGTTACGATCTATCATGAATCCCATCCTTTATATTATTTCCAATACAATAATGGGGAGTTTGTGTCTACTTATCTTAAGTTAGATATCCATAACAAGAATAATCATCATGAGAATTTAGAAGTCATGGTGTGACTCACTACATAAGCTTGGGAGTCATTGTATGACTTACCTAACCTCCAATGACCCGTATGGCCATGATGGTGTTATTCCTACCTTGCAACTAAGGATATGCAAGGGATATTGCACCGTTTGGTTTGGATTATCAACATAAGTTACTAAGCAATAAAATCTAACACATGCTTATAAATGGATATAACAAGATTAAGTCATCGGGTGACTTACCTTACCCGTGGCCTTTCCATCTTCAAATCTTTTACCTCCTTTGCTTCCCGAGCTTTACAACTTCACACCTATTTCATGCTACACATGCATAGGTGTTTAGTTATTCATTCATTGTGCGTCCATTTCATGGTTCCACGTAAACCGAATTTAACACATATATCAATTATATCATTATCATATGTTTCATGAAATTTCATTCATTTAAGCATTTTATCGAACACTTGGTGTGCATACACCAATTTATGTAGTTTCTTATGTTCATGATTATACAAAACATAGCTATTTGTCTAGTTTGACACCTCATCTTAGTATTTAGATGTGTTGCCTGATTTTTACACATAATCGCTTCTAAGAGTCATCAAGAATGCTAGCTACATGTGTTTTCCATCTAGGGTGAAAACCCACTTAACACATACTCATGACATCAATCAAAATTATATAATTCCATTATACCCTAACATGTTATGATGTATTTAGGTTCAGTTTGGGTCCCTGATCATAAGGGAACCCTTAAACATTACAGATTTCGTTTTTACATAACACCCAAAAATCATCAACATCCCAAATCAAGAGTTCTACATGAAATTAAAGGGAATAATTGATACCTTAGGATGTATTAGACCATGGATAACTAGATTTTAGCACATGCATTCGAAGAGGACTTGATTTAGGGTCTGGATTGCACTTGAACAAGGATTGTAGGTGAAGTTGTGTGTGTGTTTGGCGTGTGATTGTCAAGAGCAGGGAGTGAGCCTTGCCTTGATTTTTTTTTTTTGTTTTAATACACAACTTTCAAATGTGACAGCTTCAACCCCTCTAGTTGCATACTAGCACCTCAAGCATGTATATCTTATAGAATTCACTTTTGCTTGTTTATAATTTAAACCCCGTAATGTACATTATTTCGATTAATCGTGTTTATTGAATTTGGGGTGTTACATTTTTAACAACATCAGTACAAGGTGCAGGAAAAGCTGAAAAAGTAAGATCCAAAGCGCCTCGCTATGGCCAAAGCGAGGTGCTTTGGATCAGGGGGTGATTTTGGTTTTTTATTTTGGTGTTTTGAAGTGGTTTATTTTTTATTTTTTTAATATATTTATTGTAAAAAAATAAAAAAATTTAAAAACAAATTAATAATCACCAACTTGAATCTTCGTTATCCTTTGATTGGATGTGTCTTATGAAAATCACCAACTTGCATCGGCTTGAGATATGAGTTTTATTAGCTTAAATCTCTCTGATCCATGGTATCCACTAACCTTAGCAACAACGAGATCCATAGTTCGAACAAGGAGGGAAACATTCTTCCATTACTGTTTTCATAAAAATAGAACAAGTAACCAATACAGAGTTCGTTGTACTGGTTGCGGAAAGAAATCAACAGTCGGCTCGGCGCTAACAAACGGATGAAAATTAGACGATTTTGTTTACCTTTCCATTGATTTCAAGTATGTTCTTTTGACAACATCTGGCTGACCTAAAGTTCTTTTGTAACCTAGTTCCTTTGAATTATAAAGAACATTAAAGGACTTGTGCTATTTCTTTTCAAACTCTTCCATCATATACCTAACACATTACAATAATTCACCAATCTATACATACAACACACACCTTCAACCCATTCCTCGTAAACCAGATTGATGATAGTCATTTTCGGCATTGTAAAGCGATTGTTACTGTTCCTAATGGTTTATCCCCATCATTCATCCATCACTATTCGGACACATAATAAAAACCCACACCACCAACACCCACCCCACACAATATTATTATTATTTTATACCAATGGAACCACCACTACCATGATCTACCGTTATCATCTCTAAGAATCACTTCTCTAGTTCTTAAGTCATTTTGTATTGAAAATCCATCCAACGAACTCTGTATGGATGAAACTGTAGTTGTTATCTCTGTTGATCAGTACTTCCGGGAATGATACAACATTCATCTTCGTTATCCCTTGCTTTTTGTAATATGTTTCGAGAGATTATTCCTCTTCATCCAGATGATCATTCCACTTCGGTAATTATCAGGAATATTCCAAACACCAATCGACAAAACTGGGTTATCGATTCTAATCTGATTCAAAATAGATTTATAAGGAACTCGACTTTTATCCAAGTCAATACCAACAATCAACATTCAAATTCAAGCTCTTTTTCTATGTTTGGCAACAATCTCGGCATTCATTCTGATCAACTAACAATCCTTGGCTAATTAACACGATTAATTTTGATTAAATTATGCCATAATCGTGTTATAAAACATGGAATTATACCAGAAACTCAAACCACTTTATTAATCAACGAAAGAATCAAAACAAATTACAAGATCAAAAACTCTCTACAAATCTTACATGGAAAACTCTCTACAAAACAAACTCTCTACACAATCAACAAAGCTACACATATCTCACTAAAGAACTAGATACAAGACGTATCTTATTAAAACACAATGAAACTCTACCACTGAGTAAAAAAAGGGGGCTTGGTGAATCGTGATCAACGAATCGTGGTAAAATCAACGAATCCCTAGAATGTTTAGACGAGAGAGATAAAACAGAGATAACAAAAGAAAATCTAAGCTAAACCCTAAAACGATGAGATGACCAAGGTATTTATAGAACCTTGAGAAGCTTCCAAGGAGAAAACACACAATCTTGAATCAGAGCCCTTGGATCATATTATTGCACACGGATTGTGATCAAACGGCTACAAATAGCTCTGATAAAACACATCTCATATGGGCTACTAATCAGACTCAAATAATCTCTTGGGTTTATAATAATGAACTGGGCTAATAACCACAAACTGGGGCAACAAGACTTGGACACCTCTGGACTTGGACTCATTATCTACTCTTTAATCACCATATCACCAATCAACATATTACCAACCATAAAAATAAATTCAAAAAATAATAAGAACATATAATAATCATGAAATAATAAATTATGAAAATGTATAAAAGAATTGGAAAGATACAGCTGGTTATTTATCATTTTAGCACACCCCCCCCCATTCGTTTACCCAAATGGGTCAAACAATCAATACCTTTCACCAGCAACCTATTTAAATGGATCAAACAAACATAATCTTTTGCACAATTCTTCATGTGCAGTTGTCACCAAACCCTTAGTGAACACATCAACAACTTGATCCTTAGTATCAATAGACACAGTTTTTACAACACCTTTAAGAATTTGATCTCTTAAGAAATAGAGATCCAATTCAAAGTGCTTGGTCTTATCATAAAACACAGGATTAGCTGCTATAGACATAGCAGCATCGTTATCACAGTGAATATTCACAGGAGTTTCAATAAAAACATTTAGTTCTTCAAGCATATTCCTTAGCCACATAACTTCACAAGTAACTGCACACATTGCTCGATATTCAGCTTCAGCTGAAGACCTGGAAACTGTTGGCTGTTTTTTGCTTTTTCAGGATATCAAGTTATCTCCCAGGAACACACAAAATCCAGTCACATATTTCCTGGTACTAGTGCACTTTCCCCAGTCTGAATAAGATAAGGCATTCAGATTAAACTGGTCCCTTTTCTTAAATTTGATTCCTTTACCAGGGGAAAGTTTCAAGTACCTTAACAATTTAAATGCAATTTTCAAATGACCATTTAAAGGACAATGCATAAACTGACTTAGAAAATGAACAGCATAAGATATGTCAGGCCTTGTATGTGACAAATAAATTAATTTTCCAACTAACTGCTGATAGGCAGTTATATTTTCAATTGTTTTAGATTCATTAACTAAGAGGTTAAAACATGATTTTGTTCAATTGGAACATTTACAGGTTTACATGCTAACGTTCCATACTCAGCTAACAAATCAGTACAATACTTTCTTTGTGTTAAAACAAGACTGTCATTTTCTTTAATAACTTCTATTCCAAGAAAGTATTGTAGTTTGCCTAAGTCTTTAATCATAAATTTTGATTTAAGACATAACTTAATTTATATTTTCAATTTCACTAATAGATTTACCAGTGATAATAATATCATCAACATATATAAGAAGAAGATTAATCACAGAATTAGAATGTTTAAAAACATGGAATGATCACAACTTCTTTGAAATCCAAATTCAAGTAACACATTCACAAGCTTTTCATTTCACATTCTGGAAGCCTGTTTAAGGCCATACAAAGACTTTTTTAACCTACAAAGTTTATTATCTTCTTTACTATTGTAACCCTCAAGAAGTTTCATATAAACTTCTTCATTTAATTCCACAAAGAGGAATGCATTGTTAATAACTCCAAATTATTATGAACAACAAGTGATATGACACACCTAACAGTAACAATTTTGAGCACAGGTGCAAATGTTTCATCAAAATCTATCCCTTCTTTTTGACTATACCCCTTAGCTATTAACCTAGCTTTGTATCTTTCTACTTCACCATTGGACTAGTATTTTATTTTAAAAATCCATTTACACCCTACAATATTTTTATTTTTGGGTGTATCTACAATAGTCCAAGTATCATTCCTATTAAGACTTCTATCTCATTATTCATTGCTTGAATCCATTCAGGACTTTTAGAAGCCTCAAAATAATTCATAGGTTCATGACTTTTTGATAAAGTAGAAGCAAAGCATTTAAATTCATATGACAGATTAGAAAAATTGACTACCTTTTCTATTCCATATTTAACTTTACCTTCCACTATATATTCATTATATTTAGAAGGAAAAACAAAATTTCTAGTAGATTTTCTAATAATACTAGGTTCTACAGACTCTGAAGTATCACCCTCAGAATTGTTATGGTTATCATTTGTAGTACTCACATGTTCTTCCCTATCAGTGTCACTAAATCCGTTGTTTGACTGCTGACTCCCAACCAAGTCATTAACAACATATTGACTCCCTAATTGTTGATTTTCATGTGTTCATACATCTAACCTACGTTGCCCCTTTCCATCATCATTGGGATCATTTACTTCAAAAAGGTTTTGAGAGTCTGTGTTTTCAAAAACATCAAAAAAGTTTAAACTGTTGATTTGTTTTTCAGGATTGGAATCAAATGATTCAAAGATTTTTTGTTCTTTAAATGGAAAACAGTTTTCAAAAATTTTTACATCCCTTGAATAACCTATAGTTTTGCTATTAAGACTAAAAACTTTGTAACCTTTTTTCTCATTTGAGTATCCTATAAAAACACATTTCTCAGCTTTACTACTAAACTTATCAGATTCATTTAATACAGTACAAAAACACAGACACCCAAATAGTTTTAAATGATCAAGAATGGTTTCAAAACCATACAGCAACTCATAAGGTGTTTTTCCACCTAATACTCCAATAGGCGTCCTATTAATAAGATATGCAGCAGTCAATACACACTCAGTCCAGAATCTAATAGGAATGTTACTTTGAAATAGAAGAGCTCTAGCAACATTAAGAAGATGCCTATGTTTACCATTTTGTTGAGGGGTATAGGCACATGTTGTTTGATGCATTATTCCCTTATCTTTACAAAATTTTGCCTTTTGATTATTCACAAATTCAAGTCCATTATCACTTCCGAAACACTTAATATGTTTATTAAACTGAGTTTCAATGATGTAATTTTTTTTTTAAATTTTTAATAAACATACCCAAACTGCTCGGGAATAATCATCAACAATGGTCAAGAAATACCTAAAACCATCCCTGCTAACAACTTTATAAGGACCCCACACATCTAAGTGAACAAGCTCACCAATTTGACTTGACTTATGTTCACTAAGAGGAAAGGGTACTCTATGTTGTCTGGCTCTATGACACACTTCACAAGGTTGATTTTTATCATGATTTCCTAATTTGAGTTTTGATTTTAAAATATTAACAGCTTGATCAGAAGGATGACATAATCTAGCATGCCATAGTTCATATTCATCAGAATTAAAACACACCTTAGCATTTCAGCATGCATTTCCACACAAATACAATCCTTCAAGTTGTTTACCAGTCACCAGGACTTTCTTGGTTAACCGGTCCTGTATGTAAAAGGTATTTTCATCAAACCAAACATACAACTTATTATCCCTAGCAAGTTTGTGCACATAAATAAGATTAACTTTGTATTCGGGAACAACTAATACATCTTTTAGAACAACTCCATTAGCAAGATTAACATTTCTTATTTTGGTTACTAAGGCTTTAGTCCCATTAGGATGATTAACATGAATATTTAAGTCAGACACTTCAACATAATCAGTTAATTCAACATCATTAGATACCATATGTTGACTAGCACCAGAATCAACAACCCAACCAATTCTAATTTTATTCCTTATATTACTTGCAAAACTAAATATAGGTTTACCACATACATTAGCACAGAATAGACTACTTGAAACATTGTAGCACTGTGGAGTTTCCTTTGTCTTCTCACTCAAAAGACTCAACAATTTAGAAAGTTGTTCATTAGTCAAAGAAGTAATAGGAGTATCAGAATCAATAGTTGCATTCTTACTAGTAACATTACCCTTACCCCTTTTTGATTGATTCCCTCTTGATCTCATCCAAGAGGGATACCCAATTAATTCAAAACACTTCTCAGCCAAATGACCATTCTTATTGCAATGTGAACATTTTAAAGAAGACTGGTTAGTACTTTTATTAGGGGTATTAGATTTTAATAATCCAAACTTTCACCCATTGGTCGGCAATAATCTGTACTTAAAAAATTCCCAACAGCGATCCCAACTTTCAACGTATTGGTCGACAATGAACATTTGTTAACTGAGAACTAACTCAGTTAGTGGATGCTGATGTGGACGCTGACGTGACATGCGCTAGAAGTGTAATTTTTCGTATTTATCTTAAACTGGTTTCCATACGCCAATTTTGTCTTCTAATGAAAGTTATGTTTTTGAACAATTCTGAAAGGTATGTGGCAGTTGCTAATCGTTGAACGAAACTATAGATTATTTATAAGCTGAATCATGACCCATCTGCAGGTTTTGAAGTCAGTTAACTAAACCAAGAGGGGGTAAATGGATTGGTTTGGCATGAAGCAAATTTTGTCGTACAAGAATAGCACAAGCTATGGGCTTTCCAGGTCATCCTTTGATCTGTCATGTAGAAATGAAGTGTAAAGTTGCATTTTAGGATGAATCATATGAAAGATCATTTGTTTTCAAAGTCTGCGTAGGAAGACTTGGACTGGATTTGTTATTAGTGAGCTGTAACAATTTGTTGAAAGTTGTAATGATGAACACCCACACTTCTGAGCCTCGACTATCTTTGAAATCTTTGAATAAAGTTTGTTTGTCCCCGCCGCAACCTGCAGGGACAAACAAATGGTGGTGGCTGTTAATGGTGATTCCGGTAACAGCTTAGTATATTCTTAAACACCATGGTCGGTTGCTCCAAGCCTAACAAACTTCTGGTGCAACTCTGATACTCAAACATTGCCGTTATCCGCCATTCATGATAAATAGCGTCATATGGGCAAGCAATAGATGTACAACGAGGTGCTCCATTGTTTAACCATGCTTGCATTGATGTCATGATGCCAGTGGAAACATACTACTAATGATTTGGTGTTACTGATGTTGTATTGGTTGGTCATGATAAATTCAAGTCGCTTAACTTTCGATGCCGCCGCAACGCGCGGCGGGTCGCAATACTAGTTAAAGCTAGGGATGAGCTCGGGATGGTATCAGTGCCGAACCGATACCGATCCTGACAATACCGATACCGAAAAGTCCAAAAAACCAATACTGATACCGAACACATACGGTACGGTATCGTTCGGTATCGGTACGGTACCGGTATTGTATCGGTATTTTACCTTAAAATACCGATACCATACCGATCCCGTACCGATACCGATAATACCGAAACCGAAAATCCATAAATATGGGTACCGATACCGATCCCGAAACCCCTTGGTTCGGTATCAGTTCGGTACAGTATCGGGATCAGGACGGAACGGGATCAGTATTCAGCCTTGTATGCTCATCCCTAGTTAAAGCTATAAAGGAGTAGTAAAACTTTTAACTGGATACATTTACCATCCATGTAATTAGAATGTCATATTTTTTTACACTTTTTGAATGATATTAAGATTGTCTAATTGTCATATACTCATATTTAAAATTATAATATATGAAATCTTACAAAACATACTTTTTTGATCTTCTATACAATAAAAACATATAAATTTTGTAATTTATTTCAACAAATGCTCAGTAAATAAAGTCAACATAGGAAAAATTCTCGACAAGGTTGGTACCTCATGTTGACCTTTTCTCCTTCGAACTCACCCTCTTAAACATGAATAATGTATCAATCATTGCCAATTTTAAAATGTTGTTAAGAAAGTCGTCTCAAAGACACCTACCATACTCAAAATTTTCAATTCCTATAGGGACTTGACGCTTCATAAAACCAAATGATTCAACACATTATTAAACTTGATAGCTTCAACCTCACAAAAGTATCACATAACTTGATATCTTAAACAAATGTCCCTAAGTTATTAGTGCTCCATATAACAAATTATGTTCCACCTTATACCTTATCATCAATGTTTTAAAAACCGAATAACAAAAGCCTTAACCGTTCACCAACCTGCTTAATTGGTTGGCCCATTTGGTTTTCCATCGGGTTTATCAGGTTTTTACTTAAACTTGACCGGTTCGTTAACTAATACTCGACAAACAAGAGTTTAATTGTTTAGTAAGCGCATTAAATTTTATAAGACTTATTATTTTTCTACAAATAACAAGCAACTAAAAGAATAGAGTGTGACATACGTTCACACATTGACTACAAGTAATGAAGAAGTCAAAGGGTTAGCAAAAAACCTTGGCAGGTTAGCCCTATCATACTTTTGTAACTATAAAAGCTTTGAATTCATTTAGCCTAAAATAATGAAATATCTAATTAAACTCTATAACTAACCAATTAAATAACCACTTCCTTAAAATAAAATTCAAACCATTGCTATCTTTAGTTAATTTTTTAATACTAACTAATCAGAACAATTATTATTATAACCAACTATAAACCAAAAAAACTGCCTTGGGCAGTGTTTGGCACTTCATAACAAAAAACAACAATGCCCAAGAAAACACTATACTTGTATCCAAACAGACGAATTAAATGCCTTTTTTTCTTAAAATTTACAAAAACAGGCATAATAACTAAAATTAGTACAAAAATCAAACACCCCAAACCCCCAAATCCTTTCCCCAATAAAGTTAACAATCTTTCTTACAGACCCTTTTTCCGACGACATAGTGACCACTTCATCCTCACCGTCCATCTTACTTTGCTCCATTTTCAACCCTTCATGAGCTGTCTTTTCTCCTCCAGTAACCGGCGGCGCGTGTAAACCACTCGAAGAACTTGACCCAGATAAAGATAAACACTTGTTGTTGTTGTTGGTTTTTCTTTCTTTCTTGTTCTTAGTATGTTTCTTGTTGTGAATAAGTTTATCTTCATAAGCATCAATGATTTGATGGATGACTTTACGGTTAGGAGAAGAATCCCAACGGACCCAGAACGTGGTGTAGCATCTAAAGCAGTTGCAGTTAAACTGTGGAGCATGGTCATCATTAGAGGACTTGGTGGTGGTGGTGGTGGTGTGTTTACTGGTGGTGGTGGAGATGGAGAGGAGGTAGGCAAGGACTTGTTGGTCTTGTGGTGGGAGAGTGGCGGCTAAGGTGGCGATGGTGATGGGGAGGAGAGAGAGGTGGTGGTATTGGGTGGTTGATGGTGGTGGTGGTGGTGGTGGTGAAGGTGGATTTTGCCTTTGTGGTTGTAGAGTTTTTTCATGGTGGTGTGGTGTGGTGTAGTGGATGATTCTTTTGAAAATTTTGTGGTGGGATGATGCTTTAACTTTTTTTTTTAGGTTACCAAATAAAGAGCTTTATACGAGGGTTAGATTATTGGTTATTAAAATAATGAGTAGGTAATGCCAATACACACTTCGATGCTTACTCGCTCCTTGGAGAGTGGACTACAATGCAATTTCAAATAATTCTAAGTGCCTTTAGGAATCATACACCTTCTAATTATGAAGCATACACTTTGTTACACATCACACACCAATAGAAAGTTGTCATATACCCCAGAATGTGATGTCACACCCTATAATATGATATCACGAGATATATGAAACACAGAACCTTAATTCAACATGTAATATTTGGTTGTTTGGTCATTGGTGGCTAATAACATACGAGAGTATCATGGAAACAACCTAATGTATCTAAATGACACCAACTAAGGGATGCTCACATATTTTAAAGAAAAATGGTGGAAAATTTGTAATCGGTAGGGGCATTTATAAATAATTACTCAAATGACACCAACGAATAACGGACAATCACCTTATCACTAACCCCACATTCACAGTTGGTTTCAAGCATCCGTTTTGCAATGCTGCCTGCGTTGCCGAACTTGAACTTATTTAAGCTATGCTTAATTTGACAGTATTAAGTTGCTCACGTATTATACATATATGTGTGTGTAAATAGATGAGTAGTTAAGTTGATGGGTGTATTATATAAGGTCTAATTTAGAGTGTTAGGTTTTTCTTTCTTTATTGTTTTTTTTTTTTTTGTAATGACTTTATGGTTATGAGTCTTTACTATACATAGAATTCTAATTAGGACAATAGAGGTGTTAATTGTGACGGGTTAGAACATGGTGGATTGACTCTTTGAATCAGGGCCGTCTTCGAAAACTGTAAAAAAAAATTGGGCCTGGGGCCACAACAATTAAACGGGCCCATATATTTTAAACCCAATCATGAAATATAAAAATCACTATAAAAAATCCGGCCTTACGGCTGGAAGTCTGTAATGTTTGGTGTTGGTTGTGTAAACGGTAAACTCTTTTGCCTTTTAAACCCTTGTTTTGGGTTGGGTTTTCTTTGCTAGGTTTAAAAATTTAGTTATTTTTCGTCTTATTAGGTGGGTAAATGTTAAAGAAATGATTACAATAGTCCACAACCCAAAAATATATATATAAAAACTTCAAAAAAAAAAAAAAAAAACTTCGGGCCCCTAGGATTTTCGGGCCTGGGGCCGTCGCCCGCGCCGCCCCTATTAAAGGCCGGCCATGCTTTGAATTGTTCATCCATGTCTATGCTCTTTTCATATAAAAAAACATTAACCCTAACTGGCTTACATTTAAATCATATAACAAAAACACAACTCATTTAACTAATTCATTTACGCATATGAAACGGATTGGTGTGTAATTATCAAGTTGTAAAACTTATTAACTCGGTTGGTGAGTTATAAAAAAGGGCCATAA
This sequence comes from Ambrosia x helenae, assembly GCA_030844895.1. Classification (NCBI taxonomy): domain Eukaryota; kingdom Viridiplantae; phylum Streptophyta; class Magnoliopsida; order Asterales; family Asteraceae; genus Ambrosia; species Ambrosia x helenae. The sequence goes on along the minus strand of JAUTDX010000326.1, from coordinate 113,900 downwards.
ATGGGCTAGTGGGTTGATCTGTTTAGTTAAACAAGTTGCTAGGTCGACATATTTAATTAAATAAGTCAAAAAGATCAACCGAGAATTACCCGTTTTTTTCTAAACATGTTAAATATCTCAATCTGAATATGGTTTACTCCCTCCGTCCCATTAGAAGTGTCCATATTCCCTTTTTTATTTGTCCCACTTCATGTGTCCACTTTAAAGAATTATTAGCCAATTTTCAAATTTGCCCTTAAAAACACAACTAAAATAAATAAAGAATATGATGGACCCACACATGACAAGGGTATTATTGTCATATGGCAAGCAAAAAAAGGCAATCATTTAATATGCCTAAAAGTTTGTGTTTTTCAAACCAAGACACTTCTAATGGGACGGAGGGAGTATAACATATGTGGTAAATATTTGTATATATAAATCTTTTTTGCTTAACATATCTTACAAACCAACTTTTTTATTATGTCTAGAGATTAATGAATTGTTTCAGGCTCATGAATAAGAAACGTTAAGCTGAGGCGCGTGGGAGTGGAGTGTGAGTGTGAGGGAAGAGGGAATCAAACATTTTTGAGGAACGACCAAAGTAAAATGGATGCCTTTCGGCGGGACATTACACAGAGCCACCGTCTTCTTTCATATGTCTCACCGTATATTGTTTTTCTTCTTTTCTTTTTTTTGAAACTTCCTATGTTTCTATTCATAGGCTTTGTAAACCAAAATTTAATTAAACCATATTTTTCTACTTTTTTATATAGTTAGTTTTTTTTAATAATTAAAATTATCATATCATAAAACAAACAAGTTACATTTGCATAGTGGGTAAGCGAGCAACAAGTTGTGCCGCTATCACTTTTTAAATCGTAAAACCTATTCTGTACACAAACCCTTGATTCTTAGGCCTCTGCGAGTTATGAACTTAAATAATGAAATTAAACTCATATAATATTCGTATGTTTCAAACATTTATGTTTAGATATTTCATTAACACATTTTTTATTATTATAGATTAATTAAATTAAATATTAAATAGCTTTTTAGTTTCCTAGTTAATGATCAATTTAGCTTTCTAAAAGAAACAAGTATATAAGGTTAATGTATTGTTAGAATAAGGATAAAAAGGCATTACAATTAGTTTTTTTATTTAAATAAAAACCACAAAAAGTATCTTAAGCAACTTAGTTAACCTAGTTTAGTCTCATGGAAAAGCAATTAAGCATGCCCACCTTTTGAGATATTTGAGGAAATTTGTCTAGCGGATGCTTTACATAAACTGCGTATGCTACGATAAACAATATATTAATACAACAAAGTTTAATAAAATCCAAACCTCGACCTTTTTTTAATACGGTTGAAAATAGAGAGAATATCTAAGACAACTCAAATATTTAACTTTTTATGTTGATTTTTCTTTTATTAAGGTGAATTAGTTGTTTAAATTGTATTATAAATTAATGTAAACAACGCTTTCTGTGTGTTCTGTGATGCGGAGGAGGAAACTGAATTGCATTTGTTCACGGGTTGTATTATGACCACTGCAGTATGGAAATCCGTTGAGAGTTGGTGCCGGCTCGATCCCATCTTTCTTTTAGAGACCAGAGATATATTCAAAATCCCAGAGCTAACTCACGGCTCCAAAGAGAAGAAGAGCATAGTTCGTGGGATTGCGATGACGGCGTGTTGGGTGATTTGGAAGACTCGTAATAAGGCCGTTTTTGAAAACACACAACCAAGGGTCTGTGATATGGTAGCGAATATTAAATATTGGTCTTATATTTGGTTAAGTAGTCGATCTAAGGTAGGTGATATTAGTTGGAAGGAGTGGCGGAGAAACCCATTGTATATGTTGTAATTGTTCGTTTTTGGCGGTCCTTGTTTTTTTGGGCTTAGCCGTTTTTTAATGAAGTTTAAGTTTCAAAAAAAAAATTTGTATTATAAATTAGTTAAGTATGTATTATTTTTTGTTTGTTTCAAATCAGATAATAAATGGCAAGGGTGGTTCGATTAATTGGCGTATATTAAACTGCGTTGTTTTGTAAAATCTAATCTGCCAGACTTAATATATATAAGGTTTCTGAAATTCTTTCGTAAAAATTACACTACAAAAAAAATTGTGAGGGCAAGGCCCACCCTGGCACAGGAAAGATCCGCCTATGGCTCGATTGTATAAAATATAAGTTGAAGCATGCCCCAAGTTCTTTGAAGCTTAACTAGGTTCGTTTTGCATTCGATTCTCCCTCTGCTTACAATTCTTTCGGCTCTTAGTATCTCTAATTTTCCATTATAATTGCTAATTATCTGTGTGTTTTTTTCCGCTTTCACAAATTGGACGTAAAATAAGTGATTTAAGATTTAACTTTATTTATTTTTAGGTTTTGATAGAAAATAAAAAGTCGGTATACTTGAAAGAGTTTTCTTTTACTAAAATGTATATAGTGCCTAATATATGTGATTTTGTATTTTTTAAAATCGTATAAAAAGATACATGACACCATATTTTAATATTTTAAATATGTTAAAGGGCCTCAGAATAAAGTTTATACCCTTTGTAAATTAATATAACATTAAATACTTGAAAAAAAAAATTATATTTACGGTTATGTTTTTTATTTACCGAGTAAAACTTTACCAACTACTCATACATAAAATTAATGTTAAGACAAAACAAACATAACTATCAATGATTTTTAATGAGCCAAAAATACATATTATAGTAAGTTATACGTTGTTGGTTCAACTCGTATATGCAATTTCTAACGTTTGACTAGTTCAGCTTACTACTATCATCGGCTACACTTTCATCCTTGAACGAGTCGAGAGCTAGCGCGTTTGAGAGTGACCAATGAAGGTGTCACTACCTTTTAATAAAATTCCACGTACTCATCGAACCATTTTAACTTTGACTTTGACTTTGACTTTAATAGTCAATCTCCAATTGCCAAATCCAATTCTTTTCATATTTCCACAATATTCAAGTGCTTTAATTCGATTTGTCTCCTTCATGTAAATCCCTAAATTTAGGGGGGCCGGGAGTATACCCGTAAATGGCACGGGTATTTTATTACCATCACGGCAACACCGCTATCGATGACTGGGGTAGCAGGGTCGTGAAGTGGTTATGGGTAATTGACCAAGGTAATGGAAAAATAGTTTAATGGTTTTTAGTTTTATTTCACTCTCCCCCAGACCGAAATCCAACGGTAAAATAAATAAATAAATAAATTTATACTATATTATAATGCATGAAGCAATGATAGTTTAAGATACCTAAAAGTTAAGAACAATATTTTCATTAACAACCTAAAATGAGGGTAAAATAGTATTTTAAAACACTTTTACACTTTGATACCTCATTTTAGTTACATTTTAATCCCTTATTCTTTACTCAATTTTTGCTTATTTAAATTATAGTTAAACTTTTTTTTCCTTATTTTAAGCACACTATCCCACATGATTTTTAAACTAGTAGGGTGCCCGCGCGATACAACGGTGAACACAGACACTTCTAAAGGTGTGTATGGTTCGGTTCAGTTTGATTATTAGCCTCAACCAAAACTAAAACCAAAGTCATCAGTTAATCGATCTTATTAAACAATCGATTACATGGTTTCGTTAATATGGTTAGATTATCGGTTTTTAGTCCGGTTTAGTTAATTTTTGTTAAAAACTAAAACCACTTTAGCTAAAATACTTTGTCTATAACTACATGAAATGGAGGTATAAAAGCTAAAAATATATGTATATATGAATGATTCTGTTTCGGTTTGGTTGATTTTGGTGAACTAAGTGTACAAAAAAAAAAACAATAACTGATTTTAAGTTAATTCGGTTTTGGTTAATTCAGTTTTCGATTGCTTTCGGTTCAGTTTTTCTGTTTTTTGGTCCGGTTTCAGTTAGTGTTCAATTATTACCCACCCCTAGATATTTATACTATATATATAATAGATTTAACGGGGGCATTTTAAGATACTCTAAAGTTAAGAGTTAATTTTGTTTATTTAAATAACAGTTACACATTTTCCCCTTATTTTAAGCCAATTAGCAACTACCCTTACGAATTGTAAACGACCACAATTTTTCCATACGTTAATACTTAAAAAAAACTATATCATAAAAAACGGGCATTTTATTGTTTATAATTTGAATATAGTATAACAATTCTTTTAATTAAAAATATTTATATTATGTGATTAACAATATCTAGGGGTGAAAATTAACTAAACCTTGAACCGAAATTGACCGAAAATTGATATGTTATTTGATTAGCAATATCCGTTGCCGAAAATTAACCAAAAAATTAACTAAAAATCGAGTTAACCTAAATTGTATTGGGACGACCGGATTAGGCGATCTGATAGAGTTGCACCTATATGAATTCATGGTTTAAGATATGATATTGTGGAGACGTAGAATTAAGAGTAAAAAACTTTTAAGAGAGGCTTCATTGGTGTCTTGGGTAGGTTTTAGGGGATCAACTTTACCCACACCTGAACCTTTTTTTGGTTGAATCTTGTTTATATTTTAAATGTTGTGTGCTTGTCTCTTTGGAAACAACGTTTCTATCTTGATGGATAAAGGAAGGGTTCGCATATGTCTCACCCTCATAAGACCCTACCAATAACTTTGTTATAGGTCGGGTTTACTGGACATGGCACTAACCAAGGTTCTCGGCTATAATCATTTTGGGACATAACGGTTTTCTAGACCAACTTATGCTTCTAGGCTAAATGGTGATGTATAAATTATGACCACACTTAAATCAATGGACAACAAACAAACTTTAAAGTTTAAACCTATTCAGCATTTTAGTTATTCGCCGTTGTTTTGGGTCAACACTTTATTTATTGGGCTTTTTATACAACCTTTTTCCATTGGCGATTCAAGTGGCCGAACAATTTTGGGCCTCTATATATGTTCGGGCCGGCAGCTTGGTTTTGACTTTTGAGCATGGTTAACACTTAACATTAATTGTCCGATATGTGTGATTGAATGGATTAAGGAATATCGGCTATTTGATTATGGTGCGCATCTCAAATATTGATGTTATGGATGGCATAGAGTTTTACTGAATTTGTTTACGGGGCATCCACAATAACCCGTTTTTAGGGGATGCATTTTCACGTTTTTGCTTTGAACATCCGTTTTTACTATTGTGGTGGTTGTTTTTAATCATCTCACAGGATTTTTGTGGAGTGGGTGGACGGGGGACAATATAGGTACTTCGATTGCAATTGGTGAATTATCATGTTTCATTAATATTTATAAATTTTGGTACCTATGCTGTTCATATTCTACAACTTTTCGTTTTACGTTAATTTTGATTTAAGTTTATGAGTTAACACGTTGCAAAGTGCTTGTATGGTCCAACATTTTTATGACTATTTTTACCGTTCAACGATTCCGTCTCAACGAGCGGGTCTTAAAATAAGTCAGATAAATAAAATGCTGGTAAATTATCATGTTTCATTAATATTTATAAATATATAACATAAAAGTACTTCGATTGCAATTGGTGAATTATCATGTTTCATTAATATTTATAGGTCGGCTTAAAATGAGTCAAATAAATAAAATGCTGATAAATTATCATGTTTCATTATCATTAATATTTATAAATATATAACATAAAAGTACTTCGATTGCAATTGGTGAATTGGATGTAAAACCCTAAAATTCGACCTGCGATCTGGGATAAAATAAGATGAGATGAAATTTTGTAGAAGAGGGGTGAGTCGTAGTTGCATTCAAAATATATATTCCAATCCTGAGTTCCAAAAATCCTTTTCAAATTGCTAAATATATTCTTGTTAAACAAATGTTGGGTTTAGCCGATGAGATAGTGGTGGAATGGTTGAGAAAAGACTTGATGTTCCTTTTGACCCAGGTTTGATTCTCATTTTCCCTATTATTTTTTGCGGCATCCAAGTGAAGAGCGAACACGGGTGGCGTATGTTCAAATTGGATGTGAGGCGGGGTTTAACCAATTATTTCACTGTCGTGCCTTCGTATGGATGGAGCTCGGGTTTTAGCGCATCTGGGAGAGCCAAGGGGTTGCGGCAGTCCAGTAGTCAACCTTGGCCACAACGTCTGGTGTCACGATGATTGGCACGTCGTTCCTTGCCGTTAAAAAAAGATATTGGGTTTATCGGGATTTATGATTAATTTTCAAATTTGGTCTCTTTTATTAGTTCGTTTCTAATGAACGGCTCCATTAATTTTTAAATTTGGTTCTTTTATTAATTATATTCACTAGTGGCTTTACCTGGACGTTGTCGCGGGGTCTAAATACAAATTGCAATACAACAATGTGATTATTTACAAAACGTAAAAATGTAGATTCAATAGTACAGCTAGGTACCCAATGTTGTGGTTCAAATAAGCCCTTCTGGAATAAGTATTTGCCTACTCGTTAAGTGTCAGGTGACTAAGTTGGTATGCTAATTTCTATCAAGTCAAAGTATATATTGGATCCACTAAAACACCCATTTCTTGACCAGCTTGTAGGCATTCTTCTATCTCCCCTTTCAACACATTCCCAAATCTGAGTATTAACCAACACATGACACAATGGTTAGAAAAAATAAAAATAAAGGATGGTAGCAAGTATATGACATTGTTTAAAGCATATCATGCCAATTCATTTGTAATCTCTTGCAACAACTATTTATATTAATTCATTGCTACACTTTAAAACTAAGATTTGCTGACAGACAAAAGAAGAGCCTTTTTGCTTGTAAAAATGGTGGTAAATCATCTCAATAACAACCGAATCATATAAATCATCCACATATGAAGTTGTTATGTGACATGACTACACATTTATCTTTTGTTATCAAAATTATTTTCATACATATACCTAAATTCTTATAACTTGAACAACCATTGGAATTCAGGATTGAAGGAATGCTTACTGAAATGGATATTAAGACGGAGAGAAAAGAGACCTAGCCTTTTAGTAACCATAAATTGCATAAACGCCATTAAGATTCTTAAATGAGTAAATAATGAAAGGGAAAAACAACTATACTTAAATTGAGGGAATTTAGATATAATAACTATAAGATTAAAACTGACAACAGTTAACACCATGTTTGACAAATAAAATACATAAATTAAAGCCTCAAGTAACCTTCGTTTGCATGTCTTCGATTCATTGTCATCCTTCTACATGATCAGATCAATCTAAATTAAATGAAAATTATTGGTAAACGAATCTAAGTTAAGCATGCTATATATGTCCAAGTGCATTTGGTTTTCAACATGTTCTCTAATTTCTATGAAATAATGAACCCGGTTTCAAACTGAAGTAGGTACTAACCTTTACAAACTAAATATACTTGTTTGTTATTTTTCTGTGAAACAAGATGATATCATATTCTTACATTACATTTTGTTTATTTTCTTCTTGTTTTTTCATGGAAATATGTAGTAAATGCAAAGGTGGAGAAGACTGAATAGAACGCTTACCAGCAGCATCAATTCTTCCTTCCGTGCATCTCCACTCATGTAGTACACTTGGGTACAAACTTTCCAAATAATTAACAACTATTAAAACTTCCAATCAAGTTTTCAAACAATTAACCTTTTCTTTTCAATCTAAAATCAAGAAATCATTGTTTATATATCAAATTCTATAACAGAAAGAAAAACTAAAAATATTTCAACAATGTACAATCCAACAAAAAACTCAATTTAATAATAGAAATCACAATCAACGGTTAAACACAATTCACAACACGAACCTTAGCAATTCAAACTAAAAAGAGACGAATTTACATACCAGACAAATAAGGCAAATGCAAGCTTCTACGGTGATATGAAATCAGGGTAAATAAATACAGAAAGTGGTAGAAGAAAATAACATGAATCACACTTGATAATTAAGAAATCGAGTAGGAACTTTGTTTAAATAGAGGGGATTTGAAACTCCTTTGACATTGAATTGGTAACTTCAATTCAAGGCTTTTTGTTTGCAAAAAAAAAAAAAAAAAAACGGTTCACAAATCTTTAGATAATTGAATGTGATGAAGATGGATAAATGAGTTGCATTAGCTATTTGTACAATTACTATCAAAACTTGTATAGTAGGGGTATAAAGGGAAGAAAATGTGTAAAAATTAGAGATCTACATTGTGCCTCTTCATATGCCATCTTAAAAGTGTGACAAAATTACAATCCTATCCATCGAGTTTCTTTAATATAGTATATAGAATATAGATATATAGATATAGATTATAATAGTATTAAGTTCCAAATGATTTGTGCAAAGTGAGGTTGTATCTTATGCTTTATAGGTTTTTATATGCTTAGTTGTGTTGTACAAAGCTTGGTGGTGTTGTACATCTACTTGGTTTTTTTTCTTTATATCCTTATTATTTTTACTTTCAACCCTACTACTTTTACATATTCTACAACTTAACTCTGATACCTTTCATTTCAATTTTGGTACCTATGCTGTTCATATTCTACAACTTTTCGCTTTACGTTAATTTTGATTTGATTTTGTGAGTTAACACGTTGCAACATGCTTGTATGGTCCAACATTTTTATGACTATTTTTACCGTTCAACGATTCCGTCTCAATGAGCGGGTCTTAGATCGACTTAGTTATTGTTTTCTATTTTTTATTTTTCACATATGTGATTTAACGATTTTACTTCTAATTTTCTTTTCGTTCGGTTTTATTTTTTTATACGAGCTTTTACGTTGTTGGTGGCCGCTAACCATGACGTTGGTGTTAATTGACATTGTTTTAAGCCCTACCCGTAATGCGAAGGTTTTAATGCTAGTTTGTTTTTAATTAATGAATGAATGGCTCCTGAGGAAAGCATTTGACATTTGCGAGTTATATATTTAAATTGGAGTGTGGCACCATATTTGAATTGGACAGTGGCACTAGCTTGGGAACTTGGGACCTATTGGGTGCATAATTCCACCTCGCCGTTAGCAAACAAAACACGACTCATTGTCACAACAGTTGCAACCGGAGTTGCCATGCTAGGTTGCATGTCACCATCATCGCCTGAAAAAAAACTAAACAAAGAGGGACAAAGAGGCAGACGGGAAACCCCAGAACAAATTTCAAAACAAAACCTCAAAAGGATTCAACGAAAAAGCAAGACAGTAACAATAGTCCACACCTATCATCATCGACATGTTACATATACAAAAAAAAAACAAACGTGTGAAATGGTAAAAGAAACCCTCCGGTAAAAGTTGGTCACCATCATCGCCTTCTGTAAGACCCTAACCCGTAATCACGTGCTTAACGTCTAATCTTACGAGCTTTGACCTCACTTAAACCACTCCCGATTAAAACTTTGAAATTTATTATAAACTCAACCCATTAAGATCAAATACATGTTTGATTCCCACAAATTTTTACATTTTAATAGTTAAAACATACTCTAGGATTTTGCGTTTTAACGGGAGTTCTTTGAGTTCTAATGCGGAAGCTTGATGAGTGAACGGGTGTGTTCGGCTCTTATCGCGACTTGATCCTTGCTCTGGGACTTCCATCACATGTTTACCTAGCACCATTACACAAAGAATGGTTAGTGGGTTGTCAATGATACATTTAAACTAGTACTATAGTTGTTAAACGTCGAAACGGAACGAACCAGGCCATACGGCCCTTTATCAGGGAACAAACTGCTGCAACTTTTGCACAGCAGCTGTTCGGATCTCTTTTACCCCTTCAAAAACCCAAAACCTGACTTCTACTTTCAAATAAGAATTGTTCTACGCTCAGAGAGCTTTCCGAGCATATAAAGAACACCTCCTAACGCTTTTTCTACGATTTTATATGAAATTTTAAAGATCAGGCTGTCAGGCTGCCCATTTCATAGTGAGCAGCCGCTCACTGAGAGTGAGCGGGCCGCTCACACGTCTACAGAAAGGATGAGCGGCCGCTCACTAAAGTGAGGGGCCCGCTCATTTTTCCCAGATGCTAAAATGTGATTTTAAACCATGGGAATCATGTCGCAATCACATTTGATGATTCCCGAAACTTAAATATTGACTTGCCGACTAAATAACCCTCTGTTTTACTGATATTAATGGCCGGTTCATGATTCTATGACCCCGTTCATAGTCTTAGGTATTTATGTCGATTTTTACCCCAAATCGACCCGTTAAGGCCTTGCATCAAACAAGGCTCTATTTGACCATACTAAATGCTTACCGTTTAAGTTGTCAAGTCATTGGACACTTGATTAACCAAAGAGTTTATCCATTTTGTTTCATTAGGAGCTAGAATTCTTAGATTCAACCTCTAGTAGTCTTTTGAATTCCCAAAATGCCCTCATCGGCTTATTTTTCAAACTAGTCACCCATGGGAGACTCGACTTGATTATGATCCATTATTTTCAACCCATCTACATGTTTGAAAACCTCTAAGTCCTTACGGACTTAGTATGTCACCAATTTCATAAATTCTCTATTATTAAATCACTTCTAAGCGCATTAGAGCGTATTAGACATTCTTATGAACAAGACTCACCCATTTGACACCCACACTTCATGTGGGTGGTTTCATCCACATGTCTACTCGCATATGGTCATATCTTATACTACAGACTTACCCGGTAGTGTTGACCCATTTCCATACTTCTTGCATCTCCGTCAAGAATACTTGGCATCACGTGCCATTCCATTCCAATTTATCCATCTGTGCAAAAACTCATTACCCTATTAAAATTCCGGATCCAAAGGGTGTCACACCACCAATTGGCCCGTCTAGCCTTTTCTTTTAACTATAAAGGCTTAGCATAGAAGCATTATGTACCGAGTTCAATTGATGCTCACAACATCATTTGACCCGTTTAACTATTTATTCATACAATCTTCAATCTTCAAGTTTTATTCATGAGTTTTAATGAAAATAACATTTTGACTCATTTGACCCATTTACAAAGATTTTTCCATTATCTAGTTAGGCGTCCCAACCGGACTTAACAATTTTATTTATTTAGGCGATTCTAGCGCATTACAAGCTAGTATCCATATTCCACATTCCTTTGGTGAGTAAACACCAATTCCTTACAATCAATATAAGAATTCATGATTCAAGAATGTTTACAAGATCTTCTAGTTTCTAAGAGGCTTATTTAAGATAAGTCACTTACCTTGTCCTCATGTATGCATTCCATGACCCGCTTAGCTCATTTGATCCGGTTTGTTCCAAGCCTCCACCTAGCTTGACAAGATCACTTCACTATACTCAAGATTAATTCAAGTTAGTCATTATATCAATTAACTAACTTGTATCATGAGTTTTCACACACCCAATTCATTATACTTATGTTTGGGTTAGTTTGACTCCTAGAAGTCAAACTACCCTTTTTCATGTTCATATGCACTACCCATAAGGCAATAATCATAAACATGAACTATCCCCCCCCCCCCCCTTTTAACATATTATCTATCAAGTTTAGTGCACAATCCCACTTCTCACTCAATAATCAAACATTTGGTGTGCATCATCTTTTAACCACCTATTTTCTTAGTTAACATATTGTATGGAAACCTCCATATCACCACATTCATTTTCAACATAAAGGTAGCATTACACATACTACCTATACATTTCATCATTATAAACACATAATTTCAAGTCTTTAAGTGAGGTTTGTAACTAGTGACAAAACCCACTTCATATGTGTGTTCAAGAATCATCAAGATCTCTATATGGTTGCAATTGAATCATCTAAGTAGTGTTTATAAACATAATAAGGGTCCCTAAACACAAGGGTCATCCTTATTCATTAATCGATCACGTTTTTATGCAACCCTATGTTTCTCATCATGCTTAAACATGAAGAATACATCAATTTTAATGAATTAAATTGTTACCTAGATGTTCAAGTGGCTGTAGATAACTTGATTTCAACACATGCACCTGATTAACACTTGATTTTGCTTTGATTAGCCCTTGATTAGTGAGTTTAGAGATGAAGTGTGTGTGTGTGGCGACATATACTCCTGTATATGTCGTTCCCCCCTTTTTTTATCTACTAACAATGTCAAGTTTACCCACTTAACATATTTAGTCCCTCACAAGTTTTCCCACTGTCATTTTCGTATAAAAACTAACTCATAAGCTAGTTTCAAATACCTTTTATTAATTTATAAACATAATATTATTAACTAGGTTATTTCCATATTAGAATATAACCCATATTCTTATCCTCTAAGTCTCGTGTTAATATTTTGCTAATCACGCCTAATGGCGTAGTTAGGTGAACGAATGGTTTTGGGGTGTTACACCTTCACATCACCATCATCGGCTACGCATGGCCATAGATATCGTCAAAGTAGCCCCGCCGCTAGACCAGAGTCATACCACCACAAATCCCATTGACTATCATTGAGTCACACCCAAAAGAGAGATATATAGAAGTCTGCATATGTTACAGTACCGACTACCGAAAAAGATTAACAAAAATCATTGATTGTAACACCATAGGCAAATCCCACATCGGTCGTGGCCAAGAGAGATCATTGGTTCATAAGTAATCCAATGCCTCTTAATCACCAACGCCTTTTATGCTTAGTTGAGCTATGGAGCATATGAAAACTCCATAGTTAAGCGTTGCTCAAGTAGGAGCAGTATCAGGATGGGTGACCTCCTGAGAAGTTTCCACCGGGGCAACAAAAAACAAATCAGTGAGCTCCTGGATGGGCAACCCATTTGGGGCAAAGCGTATAATATTGGTGGTGAGAGGGTCGGATGTTATAAATGAGATCACAGCCACTCTTGTGCCATTCTAGATGGTGGGGCAAACCTCATCGAGGACGATGAGGGCCTAGAGGGGGGTTGTCACAGTACCGACTAGCGAAAAAGATTAACATGGACCATTGTGGTACCCTAGACAAATCACACATCGGTTGTGGTCAGGAGAGATCCTTAGTTCATAAGTAATCTAACGCCTCTTAAATCATCAACGCATTTTGAGCTTAGTTGGGTTGTGGGCACATGAAAACTCTACAGTTAAATATGCTACAGGTGAGAGTAGTATCAGGATGGGTGACCTGATAGAAAGTCGCCACCGGGGAAACAAAAAATAAAACCGTGAGCTTCTGGATGGGCAGCCAATCGGGGCAAAGCGAACAATATTTGTGGTAAGAGAATCCAGATGTTATAGCATAGGTCCGCCACCACCGTAGGTGGCTGGAAAGTTGCCGAAAACATCAGGCAAACACCCCGTCTCTCTCTCTAGTATTCCCCATCCATTTTCTTTTTCCACCTCTCTAGAAAATGAGAACATTGGCAAAGGAACCGATGAACCAAACAAAGTTACGGGAAATGTATGGAGGGAAACAAGAGAAAGAGAGCTGACATAAACAAAGATGAGAGAAAGAAACAAAGCAATGTGTAAACAGATGAGAAAATACACTTTTTGTTCATAACATGCATGCATCAAATGGTAGTATATCAACAAAAGGCAATGCAATGAAAGGTTAACAATTTACAATAGTGTTTGTACACTCACATGCCCGCTTAATAATTATAGTATAGATAATAAGAGTTAATTAACAATTTGAATCTATGTGGTTTGGTCAAATTACTGCTTGAGTCCCTAATGAGGTCAGGAACTTAAGAGACCAATTTCCAGATATAGGGACTCAACCAAAAAATTTGGGTCAAACAGTCAAACCATAGGTTAGAGAATAATGCATGATATGATAGCAACAGTGGCGGATTTAGGCCATAAAATCAGTAGTAACGTTTTTCATTTTTTTCATTTTAGTAGCAACGTTTTCCAAATTTCGTAAAAAAAAAAAACAAATTTTCCACTAATTTTCCACTACGCGCGCGAAGTTAAGCCGCAACGTCCGTGACCCCTTCTTCTATACTATGTCCGCCCCTTGATAGCGATACACCTGAAACTGGCCTACACGTACAGGTTGGCAATTTAACAACACATTTGGTGCACGTCATGTTACTAAAGACCTCTAGTTTTAACATGCATTAAACATGACAAAAATGACAACCATACAACCCAGGCTTTCGAATCTTAATGTCCACGTACCACACAAGCTATAGTTGACAAACTACCTCCACTCCTAAGATGGTCGGTCTAGATATTGTGTTTGTTTAATTAAGGCAACATGTATATGTGTTAGAAATTCCATTTTTGTATGTGGTCTAGTTAATTACTAGGTTCGCTAACGAATTTTTATTGTGGTATTATTCTTATTTTGAATCGTAATGTATGGTATCTTGATATACAAAAGTGTAACACTCAGACAGTGGTAGATCCATGATTTATTTTCTTGGGTGTTAATGCTATCACAAGGCTTAACCAAACTTTCAAATGGTGTAATCAGGATTTTTATCTGTAAAACACACACACAAAAAATAATAATTTACGGGGTGCGCCAACCCCCTTGGGCTACACTTGGGTCCCCTTGGGCAATGATGGGGAAAGCTTGACCTTCTCGGTGGAGGGAGCTCGAACTTGAGTTGACCCGGTTTTCATCCGGCCGTTACTCCAGCGGGCGATAGTAAAACTGAGCTCGTGTGGAGGCGGTACGGTTTCCGGGCGGGAGCTGTTAACAGCCCACACAACCCTCAGCGTGGACCCGGTTAAGACAACATAGACTGAGGGTATGGAGGGTTAGAGCCTGCTGAGCGTGTATGACAACTTCCGAGTAAAAGAAAATCATCTTCCAAAAAAAAAACTTGTTTCATCCGTAGAACAATTTCCATATCAAAGAAACAAAAGTCCCATATCAACAATGCCCTACACCAATAACAAACACATCGAGTATAATATAGGTGCCAGGTTTAAATCTCATGTACTATACAAGTTGAATAAATGTAATATCTTATACATATCAATAAAAAAAAATTACTATTATGTCTTTTATAGAACACATCGTGACATATTATTTATTTATTACCATTCTAATCTTCTAATGACAATAAATATTAAAAAAGAAACTAGAAATTACTTAAAAAAAATCAATTATCACTCCTCCCTCCTTTTAATTTAAACTAGTGGGTTTGTTAGGTTCCACCTCACCAAAAAAAAAACAAAATGTTGTGAAATTACTAAAGTGGCCGTTGCTACTACTGATGTCTAAGATGTTCTAAATTAATATATAGAGTAATTTGAAAGTTTTGAATTATGTAAATTTTGATTTGGAATTGAATGGAAGTAATATCTTGAATTTCAAAATTCTGGATGAAAATGAAAATTTTGATATGATTAAACTTTTTTTTGAACGGCCAATAAATTGGAATCACTCACGGAACACTGGAGTATCATCGTGCCACCAATGTTGCCACGCTATCATATTCCACCACCAAGTCACCAATTCAGGAGGAAACTCATAATTATGAGAAAACCTCATTTGTGAGATTCGAACCCAGAACCTTATGGTCCCTAAGTCTTATCTCACCACCAAGATACCGCTGGGCTATGTCTTTGGTTATGATTAAACTTTTTATTATTATTTAAAGAAAATGAGTTTTGAAATTACATATTCAAACATGTCTCAAATTATATCTATATTAATTTAGCGACACTTAAATAGTGCCTAACTTCTACAATATGCCTCTACACATTTGTTAGCCGCCAAAATTGACAAGGCTTCTGTTACCTTTTATTTGTACATATGACCATGAGATAAATATTGGGTTTTAACTTTTCGGTACTTTACTTAAAAAAAGTAATTTATCTATATACAATACGCCTCTACACATTTGTTAGCCGCCCAAACTGACAAGGCTTCTGTTACCCTTTTTTTGACTGAATTACAAGTTTTGTCCTTTAAGTTTATACCCGATTGCAAACAATGTTCTTTAACTTTAAAATTGATTGGTTTTGTCCTTTATGTTCCAAAATCTTACATGATTTGTCCTTTAACCCTAACTCAGTTAGATTTAATGTTAATACGAGGGTAAATTTGTCTTTTTTACTCTTTTAGTGACTGTTTGTGTGCCTACTTAAACCTTTGGACCAATATGAAAAAAATACACTTCATCTTCTCCATAAAAATCACTCAAAACACTAACCCCCAAACCACACAATCAAACCCCAATCAAAGCTCAAATCAGTCAACAACCACCTGCCGCCGACCAACACAACCACCTGCCTCCGACCACCACCTGTCGCCGACCACCACCACCACCACCCCTTCCCCTCCTTTGCTATTCAGAAAACTTAAGTAACAACCACCACCACCACCGTCGAGTTATTATAACGGCATCCTCAGACCATCTGACACCATCCTCAGGCCGCCGCCGTGAACCACCACCATCTCCTCATCGTCACCGTCACAGTCAGCATCTTCCTTCACCTCGAAACAACCATAGTCTTCTCCTCGAAAAATCACAACTACCCCCACCCACCACCAGAGATCCGCCGCCGCTCAACCTTCCTGTTTGTCTCCTCCGATGACCATCAATGGTGGACCTCCGACAACCAACACCTCACCCACCCGACTCCATCTGATAAGGTCCGAACCATCTTTTCCTTCAAAATCCAACCTTTCACCAGCAGTGGCCTCGTCTTAGTGGTAGACGGGAGTTTCAGGCGCGACGGGGTTCAAGTTGCAGGTGGTTGTATCGACGGGAAGGCCGTTACGGGTTTGAAAAGGGGGTCATATAAGACTTGGTGGCCGGACCGCCGTCCTCCTCTGCATCGCCTTTGTCTTAATCGTCGGCTGTTTCCACTCCCCAGTTGGGGAAGCAACGAAAGCAGGAGCAGAGACATGTTACGGCTTTTTTTACTTTACTGATTTAGCCTTTCCTAAAACAACCAAAAGTGATTAAGAAACAGCACTCGAAAGAGGTTTTTTATATATTGTTTTTTATTTTAGGTGCTGTTAGTTTTGTTTTTATGTGGAATTATTTGGATGGTAGACTAGTGGTGGACATTGTTGGGTTCATGGGTTTCAAGGTGAAGATGATGGTGGTGGATTGTCGGTGCACAGTTGGGTTTATTATAGGATTAAGGGTATTTAGGTTAAGGAAGATGGTGATGGTGTGGGGTGGGTGGTGGTAGGTGATGGTAGGGGAATGGTTTGGGTTTTATAAAGAGGGGAATGGTAGGGTGGTGGCCTGAGATGGTGTGGTGGTGGTCATCGGGCAGGTGGTGGTCGTCGAGCAGGTGGTGGTCGTCGGGCGGGTGGTGGTGGTAGGTTGTGGTGGTGGCAGGGGAATGGTTGAGAGAGGGAGGGGGGTTTTATATTAATTTTAAATTTTACATTTTGTCCAAACCTTAACTTAATTACCAAAATAGGCCCTAGAATAGTAAAAAGACGATTTTACCCTCACATTTACGTTAAAATCTAACTTGGTTAGTGTCAAAGGACGTAACGTGCAAGATTTTAAAAGATAAAGGACAAAACCAATCAATTTTAAAGTTAAAGGACAGTCGTTGAAAAATGGTATAAACTTAAAGGACAAAATTTGTAATTCAGTCTTTTTTTAATGGTTTTTCAAAGCTAATATTACTAGGAGCAATATTTGTTGGATTTTGAAATAGGGAACATAGAAGTGGTGTTTGCGATATTGGTTTGAGTTTAGTAGTTTTTGATCTGGACCAACTTTGCCCACTAACTTTCTTACTAACTTATGTATTTTATTTTCTTCCAATTTGACCACCAAACTTTGACCGCCAAACTTCTAGCTTTTAGGATTTCAAACTTTCACCACCAAACCTTTAGCTTTTAGGATTTCAAACTTTGACCACCCAACTTTGCCCATTAACTTTCTTACTAATTTATGCATTTTCTTTTCTTCCAATTTAACCACCAAACTTTGACCACCAAAGTTTTAGCTTTTAGGATTTCAAACTTTGACCACCAAAGTTTTAGCTTTTAGGATTTCAAACTTTGACCACAAAACTTTTAGCTTTTAGCCGCGAGTATTTTTTTGAAGCCCACGCGACAATAACAGTCACTTAATATTATCTTTTATGTCTACGAAACTGTCCACAATTACGCGAAAGAATGCAGGAAAATCGTTGCCCATAGTGCTACTAAACACCTCTGCACAACAAACGTGCCCCGCCGCGGCGGTTAACAAAAACCCTAGTTACGCAAGTATACATATGACTAATTAATAATTAATTTGGAAGTCGATTTGACTAATATTTAATCAGTTAGGCTGTCTGGTGTGAGCTGGTGAAGGATAGTCGTGAAGTGACATGGCATTATCACCACAATTTACACACAGCCACAGGGTGTCGTGAGTGTGAAGCTCATGGAGACTCCCATGATGGCCAGGAATCAACCGTTGAAAGAGTCCTGACCGGTACAACCACTTAAAACCTCCAACATTACCACCCGCTACAACCACTCCCATTCAAAACCCCATCTAGAGCCCACCACCATCTGCCTCAGACTTGCAACAGCCTCCACTGTCACCAACCTCGAAATTAACATAACAATAATGGTGATACTAGTTCACTAACAACCACACCCATAACCTTAAACTTTTTTTTGAACAGCAAATTGTTTACACCTTATGGGGATCGAACCCCTCACCTTTCACCTATAATATCACCCACCACGCCACTTAAGGGTGGTCATAACCTTAAACTAAATTACTCTTTGGAAAAACAATATAAAACAACTTAAAACTTTAAACACATACATGCAACAAAAAAGCAATGTATAACACAAGTGTCCAAAGTGGATAACAAGATAAACATAAAAACATCACATTGTCACGTCAACGACAATATATATAAAAAAAGTTATCCAAATAATTTCTTCAATGATTACTATTCCACCATCTCACATACTTCCAATAAACACCCTCTATATACATCTTATTTACTACAACATGCCACTCAACATTAACACCTTCAGATTACCAACCATACCCTCCTTCCTACAATAACTTTTACCACCACCAACCACCCTTGGTGAAGAATACTCAAACCCTAACAACCTCTCGCCGTTAAACTCACAGTCACCGGTTAACTTTAACGGAATAGGGTTTGTCGTCCGTTTATACTTTCCTAACCATTTGGTTTGCATGTAACCATTTTTTCTCCAGGGTGAAACCAACATGTTACTAGCTTTTAGAGAGTCTCTCATTGCGGCGCACATTAGCCTCACCACTTTCTTCAACTCGTTTGGTTTGATTACTGTGATTTTGGGTAGTGTTTCGAGTAACGACTGGTAGGTTTTAGTCGGTCGAGCGATTGTGAATTCTGATGGGAATGATGGTTCGATAATGTAACGATTTCCGGATATTAATATGTCGATGTATTCGTACTCGCCTGCTGGATACCGTCCGGTTTTCTCCCATCGTGACTTGCATAGACCTGTACGCACATACCAGAATGAGATCCAAGTTAAAAACTATAAACTGCAGTTTATAAAATTACGAATCGACTGAATTTAGCTATTATATTGCGTGTTGTATTGATCATGTTGAATAGGACTATAACCAGATATAAGGTATATATAATACTCATATTTATGTAAACTTAGCTATAGTAATTATAATATTTACATAATTGCACCGGTAATCGCTAATATATCTAGGGTATGTTTGGCAAAACTAGCTGGTGGCTGGTAGCTGTAAGCTGGAAGCTGGTAGCTGGAAGCTGCAAGCTTTTTAAATATATTTTGGTGTTTGGCAGAGTGGCTGGAGCTTTTAATAAAATGTATAAAATGACCAAAATGGGCATAATTAAAAGCTTGTAAGGAAAGTTTTTATTTTATATTTAAAATAAAATGGATATTTGTGTCATTTACTCATTAAAAGCTTGTAGCTAGTAGGAGCTTTTTCTTAAACGCTAGTACCAGTAGCTTTTCACTGTAGAGCTTTTTCTCCAACCTAAAAGCTTTCAGCTCCTTCAACCAAACAAGGCTTTTTATTGAGTAGGAGCTTTTTCTTAAAAGCTTGAAGCTTGAAGCTCCTAAAAGCTCTTAAAAGCTCCTTGCCAAACATACCCCTAATATTTAGAGGGTGTTTGGGATTGATTTTTCAAAACAGTTTATGCGTTTTGAAAAAACAGGGGTTGAGCTGCTTTTATATTATTGTGTTTTGGTAGTCTAAAAATTCATTTCAAAAATCAACCTCAAACACTAAAAACTGATTATTTACATATTCAAACGCATTAATCTAAAAATTCATTTCAAAACAGAACCCCAAACACCCCCTTAGTTAGGTATGATTTGAAAAATGTATTAAAACTTGTTTTTATACCGTATTTGGTTGGCTTAAAAATAGTTTAACTGGTTGTATTGGGCGGTTCAATCGAATTGACTAGTTAACGCAATAATTCTATAAAAAAAGTACAACCTGAACTTTTATTTTGATGTAACTTGACAAGTTTAAAGAAGTGAAAAATAGAATCACAAAAAACCTCGACTTTTAAAACAAACCAAAAATACTCAATTATCCAACAAACTTGTAAAGTAAAAAGCATATACGGTTCATGGTATTAGAGTGTTAAATGCAACATATTCACGATCCGTTAAAAGATTAAATTGACTAATGTTGGTATTACAATAGTATCGAAATTTAATTCTAATAAAAATTTTAAAAGTAAAAATTGATGATTTTGAAAGCCGGTTCAAGGGGTCGTACCAATAGATCTAGATTTACTGCATACCGTATTCTAGTTTTATAGGTCTGTCATATCGGACCCATATCTAGATTTACCAAGGGTATGTATATAACACATACCGTATTTGAATGTGCAATTTCATTACAAATGTTTGAACTTATACAATAACAAAAAATTTATGAGTTTAGCTAATTAATACTTATGATTGATTAGTGTTTGAAGTATAAATTCATAAATCATAACAACTGTTTAAAATAAATTCTCACCGGCATCAAAGCCTCTCTGACGAAGTACTGTCATCAGATGCCGCTTAAATCCCTCCGACGAACAATTTTCAAAACTCCGACACACTCTTTCCACCTCATAACAAACCACACGCTTTACACGGCCATCCTCGTCATCCGTACAACCGCCGATGAGATCGATCAGCATTTCATTAATATCAGAATCTAAACAGTAATAACTCTCCGTCTTCTGATACTCCGTCTCTTCAAGAACATCAGTTTCATCTTTTTCGACACGTGTTTTACATCGATCATCATCTTCTCCGTCAAAAAACGAGTCAACTAGATCCGAAAGGTCGGTTAGCGAGTTAGCGGAATGCTCACTTCCACTGCTTTGGCATAACCGTGCCCTAGCATCGTCATCTAACGCCGTTGTTATCTTCTTGAATCTCGTCGGTATTTTTGCCATTTAATTTTTTATACGGCAAAACGCTATATATAAATATAGAAACTGTACCAGAGTATTAAAAGTTAGACTTTTAACACACAAAAAAGAACTTACAAAAATTGATATATCAATTTTTGTGGTTAATTATTGTGTTGATAATGTTGTAGTACAACCACATAGGGATAGGGTTTATATCTTATATCTTATATACTTATAATATATGTATATTATATACTCCGTATGTAGCTGGTGAAGAGAGTGGAATAAGACGAGGACAAAATGTGAGGAGGAAACTAGGTGATGTGGATTAACGGCGTTAGGTTTGTGGTTACGTTTAGTATGAATGTGGTCATGTATTGGAGAACGTGCATAGTAAGTGATTAGTGATTGGTTAACTGGAAATAGTGAAATGTAACGGCGTTAGGAAGGGTACAAGTGGCAGCAGCATGGAACGGTTGATAACCACGTGTTGTTCATGGTGTATCACGTGGCAGTGATGCACATACACACGATGGCTGTGCTTTATCCTATACGCCTGCTTCTATCCGCCACTAAAAACATTTTAATAATCAACAAACTTATTTTGAGTAGGAGGCTCGATTAACAACTTCTTCTGATCGGGTAAATGCTAAATTCGTAAGAGTTCTGAATTTTTCAGACTTTAGACTCAGTATAATGTTTACCTATTCAGAGATAAATGTTTGAACGATTCAGACATTTGTTCGCAAAACAAATGGTCTGAATAAACTATATCTAGTTGATTTAGACATCTGTACTTAAAAACTCATTAAGAGTTGAAATAAACGGCACTAAGTGAATATGATTTTTTTTTTTTAATTCTAAGAGGTGAATCTCACTTTTGGCATGTCTACATGTTCTCAGAATAACTTTGTTTTGTTTATCTTCTAAAAAGTTGATTAAAATTTATGCTTTGGACAGTAATGATTATTGTTAGCCAGTGTTGTAAAACTCGGCCGAGTACTCGGCGAGGAATCGCTCCTCGGAGGTGAGGCGCCCCAAGTTTTCCCAACTCGGCCATCCCTACTCGGAATCGGTCCAACTCGGCTAGGAATCAGTCAGAATCGGTCAACTCAGGATGGAATCGGTCAAATTCGGCCTTGGAATCGGCCAACTCGGCCTGAATCAATCAAATTAGGCCTCTAGTTACTGTTTTTGAGATAATTTTAGTATTTGGCATATTTATATGAATTTATGACATATATATAATTATTAAATAATTAAATTTATATATAAATCACCATGTCCGAGTACTCCCCGCCTATGCCGAGTACTCGCAACTCCCCGCCGGCCGAGTTAAGAGCGCCTAGCGACTTTTGCAATCTTGTTTGTTGTTAGCTAAACCAAAAACTTCAATTACCTTTCTTTAGGGTAGTACATTATGAAATCAAGTACGATAGTACATATTGGAATCTAGTACGCATTTTACTTTGGATAAACTATGGGGAAATAAAACCAACCTTTAAATTTTAAAAGGGTTAATACATATATAATTAAGGTATTTTTTTTTACTTTACGTCAAATATTTTTTATTTTTATATATCAAAGCTATTTTTTTTTACTTTATTTAAACTTAAAACTATACCAAAAATATTTTATAACAAGGTGTGGTTTTCAACAAAACAAAACAATCTTATTACGTCCGGGCTTGTAACATTGTTTGCTGAAAAAAAAATTGAAACGTTTAAATCATGCTTTACTTTTTACCTCGTACCGATTAAAAGCAATAAGATTCATCGACTTTTTTCATTAAAAGGTGTATGACCCATTTTTTAAAATTATTGTATAAGACATGATGTCAGGTGTAAGGTCGTGTCAATACCGTGCATTGTTGCAAACTTGCAACACTAAATGCATCATGATGGTCTCTATAATCTACATGACTATTTCACCATGTTTGGACATAATATTATGCTAGTATGAATGTGATATACACGAACACTCTATGTTGGGTGAAATATTACGTCCAAACATCACATTACGCGCATTGGTTACGGCCCATGCTCGGGTGTTGGGTCTCTACCTCTTCCATTGAGTAAAAAAAATATTCAAGAAAGGCTTATATATCACTGAAAGGTTTTAACATGAAACATCCTCCTATGCGACACAATGTTTAACTATTTGTTGTGGTTCCAACAAATTAATTGTTGGCCAAAGAAAATAGATAGATTTTTTTTTCAAAGTCAGACATCTTTTCATGATTGGAAACCGCATCTCCTTTTCAAACAACATATGAATATAAATAGATTGTGTTTAATTTTTTCAAAGTCAGACCTCCCTCACCCTTGCGACTGTTGAGAAAATGATCAGGAGATCTACAACAATACTTGCAGTGTCGATTCACGTCAACTAATGCATGCTTACTTTGCAGATCGGAAGCGAGTCATTTGGGTTATTCTTGAACTATTTGAAGTGTTGTGTCAATTCAAACAATGCCTGCATCGACATGAAATATAGAAATTCATTAGAAAACCTGACTGCTCATAAATATTTATTTATATAAGCCCGTGTTCTTTGAGGAATAAATTCACACAGTTGGCAGGCATCAAACAAAATGATTGGAACTACATTTTCATTTAATTGCTCTCTTGATCAGACTTATCCAACATATTTATACAAAAAAGTATTACTTTATATGAACCTAAGCATCAAGCCACATAATAATAAGTAATCAAACCACGTTTGGCTTAAGCCTAAGTAAAAGTTTATTGAATAATCAAAACAACATCATGAACTTTTTTAGAGACCAATTCAGATTTATTGGATATAAAAGCCACACAAAAAAAATCTGTTAATACATATAAGTAAGAAACGTAAATGAAAAAACAGGTCACATAAAAGTAAGAAATGTAGGTGAAAAAAAAAACTCAATTACTAAAAAGGTGTTGCTGCAACTTTTTTATTTGTGTTAGAATCATGAACAATACAAAATACTTAGATTATTGAAAAAACGTTGTTGTATTTCAACTCCAAATAGTGTAGCATGTTAACCCAAAGTTGTGCAATTTTTAACCACAGATATTCTTCAAATTGAACCTGTAACTCCAAAATTTAACATTTGAGACAAAAGTGGCGATTATTTTTGGTTCTCCTACACGCATATACAGCTTCACACTAAACATTCAACTTCACATTTCTCAAATTAGAAAAAGTAGTAAGTTCGAGAAATGAAAACAAAATTCAAAGAATCAAGCAACCGACATTAAGAGCATACCTAGCCAAACCTTCTCTTCCGGTTGACGGCCGGAGATAAAACAAAGACAATGGAATCTAGTTAGCATGTGGTAGGACTATATGAAATTTGTCTTTGAATAAGAAAACACTGAAAGAGAAGGATTAGCAGGAATAAATCTAGGGTTTGATAAAGAAGAACACATAGCTTAATTAGGTTTTAAGAGTAAAAAAAGGTTATTGTTTATTTGGTTTGTCTGACAACGGCCCCCAAAACCTCCTTATCGACCTGTGATGACCACTATGTCCTCCGCCGCGTTATTCGACTTACTCAACATAGCCAACATACTAACTTTAAACTTTAGGAACAAATGTGTTTATTTGTGTTCAGGTGAATGTGCTTATGTTGGTACTAAATTTGGGATGACTCCATATTAATTGTGAAAAGCATTATGTTTGGTCTAAAAATTTTGGTTGCATATGGTTGCATTTATACAATTACTGATATTCATATATATCTCAATTTTGCTAGTTTAGTGCAGAAACATAAAAGCACAGAGTAAGTCATCCTCAAATTCATAAAAGCATAATCATTACAATGTAAATACAAATCTCAATATAAATATTTGATCTTTCTCATCTCTAAGGTTAAAAAGAGCATATTACAGAGCTTTAGCCTAAATTTGCCAATATTAATTAATATCTATCTTAACTCTCTATAAGTCTCTTTAATTACTCGTATATAATCATAGTTCATCAATCACAACCAAAATAATAATAATAATAATAACAACAACAACAACAGTAAAATAAAACCATAACTATATTATCTATAAGGGCTTTAGATGATATCCCAAAACATTAAAGAAAGGTCACAATTCACGACATAACTGAATAAGGAGTCCTAATTGTTGTAGCATACCTGTTTCAGGCCTAATCTCAGACGCAAAGCTTGGATTTGGTATTCGTTGACGACGTAGACTGCAAGAATTTTTCGTTCGAGCGAGAACCATTTGATGACGTGAGAGAAATATGGGTGACCGTAGAGGGAGATTGCAAAGAGAGAGAGAGAGAGAGTGGGGCGGGTCTGAAGATAGGGTTTGATTTGTGGGTGTCTTGACCAGAAAGAGAGTGGGAGATACACGTGTAAGAGATACACTTAAACCAGGACACATCAACAAAACCATCACGTGGTTTTTTAGAATACCACTTGTACAATCTATAAAGCAGACAGTACAACAAACCATTGCAAAAATGGGTTGCTAATTAGAATATCTTAAATATCCTATTGGTTGTTTAATACAATAATTATACAACTTGTGATTCGATCATCAAGGTGGCAGGCTCAAAGGCTCAATATGCATTACAAAAAATGATATTCGTTTTAAATTATTACAATAATGTGAGTAAAACATGCTCATTATGTAACGTATGGTATAGTTGTTAGGTGATATTGTTATATTTTAAAAAGAATAAACGTGTCCTTTCTAGTTATATTTTTAATTGCATAATTATGGAACCAATTTGGTAGTTAAAGCTAGTTTATAACTTATAAGAGTACTGAAAACATTAATTTTGAATTTGACATTTCATGACTGATAGTAGTATCTATAGTCTTTGTAATGCTATAATCTATAAATCTATGGGTTGTGACTTGTGATTGACATACGATGAATTGTTTGAATGATCGATTTCAGTAGGATAAATCACTCGTGCATAATTCGTCTAATCAGTTGTTCCAAGTAAGAACATGTGTGCGCGTTTATGAGTTTTTTGCACAAGTAATAATTTCACCTATAGTGTCATTCTCTCCCAACTTTTAAAACTAATGTCATCGCCATTATCAATGGCGAAAAGCATACTCGTTTCTTACACAAACAGAAAAAGGTTCTAGAAAAGCTGGTCCCCTGCCTGTTTCGCCGTTAGTAATGGCGAACCTATGATTGTCGCCGTTAGGAATGGCGAAAACTGCCATTTCTGTCCCGCCATTGCCAATGGCGAAACCTGCCACCACATTGATTGATTCGTCGTTGCAAATGGCGAAAAGTAAAAAAGTCATGGGATCCTTTAAGCTTTCAAAATAAATAATCCAGTTGCACCAATTTTCTGAGCATGTTCCCCTTTTTCAACCTTACCTTTTAAAAAAACTCCCATTCCTCATCTCTTTGTTATTAAAAAACTCTCATTTCTCGTCTCTTTGTTAACTAAAATTCCACAATTGTTTTTTACAAGTTGCATTACTAATGGCGAATCAATATACTTGTGGTCCTTCCAACACAAACTTATTGTTTCTAAGCGGAACAGGAGAACACCGGGCAGGCTACATATATGTTGATCCCTATAAATTAAAAAACGAGGGGTTATTACATGTAAGAAAAGGATTCGAGAAGCTTTGGGGTTTTATTAATGCAAATCCCATCCATCCCATTTCTCATATGTGATTGTTGAAGGATGGACAATGCGTTGATAACTGCATTAGTCGAAATATGGAGACCTGAAACTAGGGCTGTTTAAATCGCTCGCCGCTCGTGGATCGCTCACCGCTTGTTCGGAAAATGCTCGAAAACTACTCGCTCGATCGTCCGCTTGCTACTGATTTTGTTGACAATTCAAATCCAGAAGCTACATGGAAAGCTTTGTGGAAGAAGATGCGGGAAGAATGGAAGAATTCAAGGCCCAAGCCTCTCAGGTATATGGAGTCATATGATGCTTCGAGTAAAGGACATGAGACTAGCGGCATTATCAGTTGGTTTTATGACGCTGAATTGAAGCTTTTTGCTATCAAGAGGTATGATGGGATTCAGTATATGCCGGCAAGGGTCAAGTACTTCAGTTCTTTGCCATTGTTGGAACTTCGTGATTTGGTGAGACGTGATTTGATAAACCCAAGTCGAGACAACTATGCTAAAGCCGTGGAAAAGAGATTGAGGTATGAGGTCAAGGAAGATAAGTTTGAGTACTTCTGTCCGTTGAAGGGAAAACGGGTTAAGGATCGTACACTTATTGATCTGAGGACGAACAAGCCTTGGATGAAGATGTATTACAAGCCTGCCAAGTGTTTGAAGCAAGTCCCTCTAAATAAGTTACCTCAGAACATTCTTGGTGATCTCAAATGGTGGTATGTAGACAGCGATACAGCCGAAGCAGTCATGGAAGACCAGAATGAGAAATGCTTGTTACGAGTCTATGATCCGATGCATTTGGCGAATCTGTCCCGAGCTGACATGTAGAAGTTGTACAAGCAGCAGATTTACTACAGGGATGATTAGAGGCATCAAGGCTATCGCTATCAGAGTGTGGTGGATTTATGTGTGAAGAAGAAGTTCCATGCTAACAGTCGTTGGCACTACATGGATGATTGAGCTGCAGGTGTTTGAAGATCTAGAGAGCATTCGTCAAGGGGGAGTTTCTTAGTGCATGTTTCGGTGTGACAAATGTCTCTAGATTAGTATTGTTTTATTTTGGTTGATAGTCTTTTATGTTAAACCTTAGCGAACATAGTGTCAAACGAACATAGTTAATAGGCGAAAATGAGAGTATCTTAGCCTGCAATGAGTTCGGCCCATGCAAGTATAAATACCTTGCATGGGGTGTAGGCTAGGGTTGGTTTTTTTGGTCAAGCTTGTAATTGATATTATTCCTACTGAAAGTTTATCAATAGATAAGCCGATTTTAAAGTGTTTCGTGTTCGTATTGTTTTGTTCGATTCATCGTTTGCATAAACATCTATCAAGGGATTCTGCACCTTGATAGATCTGATCATAATTGTAATCGATCCATTCCACGGACCTACAGACTGAGTGAGAGACGTTTTGCGGGACATATTGAGAAGAGCTGGGAATTTCGCCAAGAAGGAGGCCCATGTGAATTTTCACACGGACCCTGCGGAAGGGAGATCCACTCTGCGATCAGCGGATTTGCTCGTCTTTAGTTGGGCTAGGGGAAACATGCTTGTGTGGACTTCACGAGGGTATCTCCTTTGGCTGGTTTAAGGGAAAATAGGTTTGTAGCTGGGCAAGCATCGAGAAAGATGGAATCGAAGAAAGTGGATAAGCACGCTAAAGCGCAGAGAACCAACATGTCTTTGTCTTCTTCACTACAAAAAAATTGGAGCAATAGCAACGACGGGTGTCGCTGCTAAAGGTCGACAATGTCGTCGGTAAAGGTAATAGCGACGACGCGTCGCTGCTATTGTCCTGTCGCTAATACTCATTAGCTACTCATTAGCAGCGACATATGTCGCTGGTAATGCCGAGTGGAGACTTTGCCTGAAAGTTCGTCAGAGAATTTTTTCTGAACGGCCGGAGAAGGTTTTTCATATTTCAAACAACAAAGCACTCATTTATTTGTAGAAAATTTGTTCGAACTTGAAAATAAAACAAAACAAGACAAATTTCTCATTCAAATCGGTATAACATTACATATTTTTTTACAAATGAACACTACATAATTTCGACCTAAAGCTACAAGATATAGAAACTAGTGGTCGAAGCTTGACGGTGGCGAACTTGATGGCGTGAAGCTTGACGGTGGAGATGGTTGAGCTTGACGGTGGTGGGTTTGGGGTTGACCGTGGAGTTGGTTGAGCTTCACGGTAGTCTTCGTTGAGCTTCACGGTGGTGGTTTTGCTAGAAGATGGAGTTAGTTGAGGTTGAAGGTGGTGACGTTGGTTGATGTTAATGTTAATGGTGGTGTGTAGTTTGAAGGAGAAAGAAGATGGTTGTAGGAGGATGAAGATGAGTTGTGTTTGTTTGAGGATAAGAAAAGGAAAGGTGTTTTTTTAGCCCTTGGATCTGATATTTATCAAGGGCCATGAGCTGTTCCTGCAATATCACACGGATCGAGCATTAGCAGCGACACGGAGCAATAGTGGTGACACGACGCGATGTCGTTGCTATTGCTCCGTGTCGCTGGTAAAAGTGCCGCGGCTAATGCTAAGATTTCTTGTAGTACCTTTAGCTCCCTAGCACTAAAAGCTATTCGTTTCTTGGCCATGGTCAAACGGGTTATCCACAACAATAGTATATCTCTAGGGGACAAGGGTTTGTATTTGGTAGACTAGGGTTCGCAGTTCAGAAAGGGGAGGCGACGCAGCTTATTGCCCGTCTACATTCTATTTTGATATAACTTGGCAAGTTTAAGAAATATAAATAAAAACATGTTTTATTTAAAAAAAAATAAGCTTATGCATAAAGTAATATTTACTTTTATATTGTAAGATCTATAAATTTCACATGATGGAGAAGTTAATTGGGTCACTCATATAAAAGTCATCGTTTAAAAAAGTTAATAGATGTCCAGGTACAACGAATCTTCACATTCAACCGTTAGTGACACTAACGAACGCCCCATGAAACATGTCTAGGTACATTAGAACCAAATCAGCATTGTATGATGGCATTAAATAAGATAGAATGCATTATGATGTCGTTTAATAAGATAAAATTCATAATTATGTAAAGTGTTTAAATAACTCGTGGAGATAGCGTTCAATGCAATTGGTTTACCTAAAGTATGTGATAATCATTAATGTACGTTTGTATTTTTTTTTTTGAAGATTAACTTCAATAAAACGGGGCGCGCCCTCAAAGCGAGGACCAACCTAAAAAACTTTTACAT
This sequence comes from Ambrosia x helenae, assembly GCA_030844895.1. Lineage (NCBI taxonomy): Eukaryota > Viridiplantae > Streptophyta > Magnoliopsida > Asterales > Asteraceae > Ambrosia > Ambrosia x helenae. The sequence goes on along the minus strand of JAUTDX010000326.1, from coordinate 83,880 downwards.
CATATATTCATATACAATGGGTAAACGGCCCAATCTTTCCAAACTAAAATTTTAAACCGATCCAAACATGGAAAATGTACGTTTGTATTTGATCATAGCATATTATGAAGTGAAAAATAACTTAATTACAACACATACAAATGTATAACTATATCAGATCACATTGTAATTAAAAGACAGTTGAGCGTAGATTTTATAAAGAAAGATAGATAAGGGTACTTTTATAAAGATGACATAGTTTTTTTGGAACAGCCAACAAATTAAACCCGAGCATTATTGGGGCATCCTTTCGACAAATTCTCTTAGAGTACCCGAGTTATCAAACACCAATTCTGGGGAAAACCCGGTAACCCATCCGTCCGTAGACACAACAATGAAATTACCAGTAAAACCCGTCTGACTCAAAAATCGAACCCAGAATCCCCGAGTCTTCTATGATTGCCTACCAATGTCTCTACCACCAATGGCTCAAGATGACATAGTATATACACTTATAGTAAATCCTACTTCTAGAATCAATCATTATTAAAATCCCTAAACATTCGTTGTGTGTGGTCTAATATGGTATTAGAGCCACCATTGGCTTCACCATCGCTATCACAACTGGAAATCAGAGAACACAAGCCTCTAATATTACTCTACTCAATCACTGACGCAATACAAGTCACCATTTAGTGTCGACACAACTGTTCATCACCACCATTGTTGTTTCTTCTTCATTGCCATAACCTGATTCATCTATGCTCGTCAGCACGACCTCTATTTCTGATTTCCAGTAAGGTTCATCATTTTTCCCACTCTTTTTCTAATCACTTTGCCGACTTCATATCATCCTTTTGTTGGAAATTTGGTGAAAATTGAGTTTTTCACAAGTATAGGTGAAGGGATATGGTACCTAATCTCAACGCGGATAAGCAACCCTATCCCATAGAACAGATTACCCCCAAATAACCCGCGGAGCTCTAATCCGCGGAATCCAGCTTTGGAGTAACAACAATCCCCTTCTACGCGCGAAGCCAAACCTGAGCATGTTAACAAGCTCATGCGCAGAGTTATATCAGCCGGATGACATCACCATCACAAAGGAATCTCCGCACGTGTACTCACGCGCGGAATATGCGACCAAGCATCAGCTTTTGGTACGAGGTGCGGATGATCAATAATTAAGAAGATTTGATCAGATCTGCGCCAACCAAAGAGCAACACGTGTCAGGAGTGGTCCAACAACCACTGACAGGGAGCAGTGACTGCTCCCATGCTTCCACCATGTTGCTGTGAACAGTACTCTGACGAGTACTGTACAAGCATGTCTGCTCGTTGCCAGACGTCACGTCAGACACCAACAGATGGTCAACCATGATGTGTCAGAGGGAAGCGCCGTCTGCGGCCAATCAGATGGCGCCACGTGGATCTTCACTTCATGCAAGAACTAGCGTAGAGAGAAAATACATGTAATCATCTTGTATTATTTCCAAGCAATAATATATCTCTCTTTACAGTAGACGTAGGTCGACTAGACCGTACCACTTATATTCTTATGTACCCACTCTCATCACATACGTTACACTCTTTCTCGTCTACTAGGGTTTCGGTTTCGTCTTTAGTGTGAGCGAAGGATTATAATCCGAGTGAACACGAGTATCAAACCAAACTAACCTACTTTTAGGCTTAGTTATATTCGTTGTTTCTTCATTGGCGCCATCCGTTTCGGCTAGAACTCCTTCTTCTCATCTTTCAGCTTACTATGTCTGAACCCAACCCTAACACCTCTGCTGCTGACCCGGCCGAAAAGAATCCTCAGGTCCAACTCGGAGGGAACTCTCGTACGCCGGTCACTATCACCAAGCAAGCCACCACACGTCCTCAGAATCCAGTTTTCGAGGTACGTGATGTGGACAGCGACGGTGACAGTGACGACAGCTTGGACGTAGACCCCAATGAGTGGTTGTTCCGCCAAAACGCTAAGAATACGGCCAAATATCAGCGTATGCTGATGAAACAAACAAAAAAGAGGGGACCCCGCTGATAAAAACACCCTCTCAAGTTCTCAAGACGGAACAAATCACTCTCAAGGAGCCCAAGCCCCTTGGGAAAAGAAAAAATGTGGATACGAGCAAATTCTGCGAGTATCACAATGATTTTGGACATCTTATAGACAACTGTTGCTGTCTGAAGATGGAAATTGAGTATGCGTTGAAGTCTGGATAGCTCGGACACTTGGTCAAGAACGTACACATGGCAGCGCGGGGAAACAATGGCGATGATAATCATGTTGAGGGCTCGCGGAAGAAGATACACGACCTCAGTACTCACATGATTACACATACTCCGCGCCACCAATGCAACATGACCAAGACTGGGAAAAAGAGCACACACCAGGGAAAACTACCCCGGGCGCAGCAAAACGACTCTTGGAAGGAAGCTGATGTAATCCTCCCAAAAGTTCGCGGGGGTGCATCCTCCACCGCTCCGCTGATTATCACCGCTGTATTTGGACATTATCGCACGCGATTAATGTTGTATACTAAAAAAAATGGGTCTATGATGGGTTAAAACATTTCTACTTAATGTATTTACCTATAAAATGTGTGTGTATATATAAAAACTGAAAATTAAATATAAAAATCCGAATCTTATTAATCCCGATTAATCCCGATTAATCCCGATTAATCTCGTTTAATCGTAAGTCGGTACCCCAACAGCTAACTAACGCCTAGGGACTTTTACAACCATGGGTAACACAGACGTGCAAAGCTTTGCATGGTACGTGCCCTAGCTAATTGTGCAATTATTTTCATTTTGTTCAGTTCTTTGCTCGTTTTCCATAGATTAGCTAAATGCAAGTGAAATTTCACAAAGAATGATATTATACAACAATTCTTGTGAAATTCCATTAGAAGATGTCAAATGTGGGAGTGTATATGTATGATTTTTTATTATTTTTTTATGTATGATTGATTTCACACCACCACCCTAGCCATGAGTCCATGACCGCCACTCATACCCATTTTATGATCACTCGAGCCCAACATGGTATTACCAAACCAATCGTTAACTTTCATGTCACCACACATCCACCATTTACATTACCCACCCTTATCGGATCCACACTTGAACACAACTACGAATGATGAATACAATGCTCTTATTAAGATAATTGTGGTTCTACCGGTTTGGTCGTATAAAAACAAACTTCATGCTCGTGGCTCGTCAACTCATGATAGGACACATTTAGTTGCTATGAGCCTATGACATTGTCTAATCTGCCAATGTAAAGGCTGTTTACCTTTCAAATAATCGAATGCAACATCAGCATATAGTCTAGCTTCAAAGTGCGCTATAACCACCTAGAAAGTGTTGTATAACTATAATAAACACTTGAGTAACATTGTTTTGAGTATTGTAAATACATACCTGACTATAAAACCATGTTGATACTCCGAACCTATCCTTTCCGCATTATCCGCAAAACATGTTAACTATGTTGTTTAAAACATTCCAAACAAGTAGTTGACTCGCTAAACATCCAACAAAACCGAAAGTTAATACGAAAAAAACCAAGAATTTCATCGATGGAACATCAACGTGATCATGAAAACCTGCGGATTTTTTTTTCTTTTTTCCCACATTTCATAGAATGAATGTTCATGATTTGAATATTGAACCCATACAAACAAAATTAATGCAAAGAAAAGAAAAAAAGTGGAAATGGAAGCCTAGTAATAATATTAAAATGTCAGGTGTGTTGGCCTTCTAAGGCTGTGAGGTCTAACAAGCCTAAAGCTTTCATTCACCATTTACATTCAAACTTTCATTCCCATTCATGGCTTCTCATAAGATTTGCACAAATAACCCAAATCTTAAGATCCATCCATTGATACGTCTGTCGCGTTTGGATTCACAGCGCTTGGCCCAGAAGACACCGGATTTTGTGGGGTGTTCTGACCTTGAGCAGCAGCTCCAAAAGTGAACTCAGTCGGAGGAGGGATGTCTGCACGGGAAAAAATGGATGTGGTGGATGTTGCGGTGTTGAAAGCTGGGAAGGCTGGCGGCACGGTCGTTGAGTTTGTAAATCCAAAGCTGAACGGGGCGCCACCACCTGAGATGGGAGGCAGAGCACCACCGCTGGCCTCCACTTGCGCCTGAAGGTTCTGTGCGTACTCTCGTAGTTGCTGCAAAATGTCTGCAAATATATTCATGACAAGATTTAAAGTTTGTGTCATGAAGCAAATTGTATGATCTTGTCATTTCACCCATATTTCATGCTGGCAATAATACTATTAGGGAAAAAAAAAACAGATTTAAAAACAAAAAATGTTTGAAAAAGCGTACTGTACAGCATGGAAGCTAATAGTTCATTATCTGATATTACAACTTCAAGTGGCAAAAGCATATATCTAATATCGTCTTATATCACAAGCAATTTACTTAAAACATCAAAACATGTAATTCAACTATAATAAACAATTATGAATCATGTTGGTTTAATTGGTGTAAATATATACCCGGATTTAAGTCAACAGACGGTCTGCGTTCTTTGACCCATTGGTAACTCTGATCAAAAGTCCACCTTCGGCTCTTCATTAAAAATGCCATAACCACAGCTGGTGACCTGCCAAAATATATACATGTTTCTCATGACGCTGCACTTTGTTTCTAAACAACCAACATATTTGCAGATACAATATATTATATATATACACACACACACATGAAATGGAACACAAAGAATATAAGTTTGCAGCAAGAGTTCACCTGTTTTTTCCTGACATGCAGTGAACAAGAACTCGAGCTTTATCCTTTTCACATTGCTCTGTAAAACAAGTTTGATAGTTGATACCATATTTATAGTGTTACAACAAGTAAAACATCCAAGTTCAAATATCATAGTAGCTATGACACTGGCGCGTGCAATGGTATGTCCTCTGTAGACACACATAAAATGTATAGAAGTACATACAGCTATCCAACTTCAAAGCAAATCACTTTTAAACATTATACAACAGAATAATTTGTTATCACTTCCTACTTCCATGAATAATGCATAGGCGTGTTCATTACAAGCCAATTTTAAATAGAGTACTCTAAGAACCGCATCAGTGCTTGTACATGGTTCTTTAAAGTAGATATAGTAGGAGAGAGAATGAGGGACGAGTATGCAATTAAATGACCGTCTTATGCATCACATTTTAAACAATAGGTATAAGTGTCTAGTAGATTCTCGCAGTTCATTACTTAAAATTAGTTTTGCATTGAACGTCCCTTTATATACATATACACACACGCATATATACATATATGGAATCATATAAAATATCATCACTTGCTACGTTATAAACTTAGATTGACAACAAAAAAACCTCATCTTTGTTAACTTATGACCCAAATAAACATACTTTATCAACTAGCTGTAATGTAGAAGCATAGCATTTAGTACACGTTGAAACATAATAACAAACTAACAATAAATAAGGACATAACACATTTAAATATACAGATATTGATCACAGACTCTTAAGGCTTCCATTGGATATTCAGAAGTCACCTCTGTATCCATATGCAACCTCAAAATTAAAATGGGAACGATTAGTTTATAATATAACGAAGGTTATATTATAGAACCTCTAGGTCTTATCATATAACTAATTCAACATTCTTGTGTTTACGTATAGGACAATGATGTCTCTCAAACATAGGAAAACAAATTAACAATCATAATCTTGTAATAACATACATACCTAGATACTCAACTGCATTATCAAATGCTAGAGTTGGACTATCAGGAAGGCAATGATAAGTAAATGAGTTCTTGTAAAGATTCTGACATGCTGGTACAGTCTGCAAATATATAATATCAGTATGTCACCACTGATTAGTTATGATCTTTAAAACATGACTGCAAATGAGCAATAAATGTTACACCTTGTAATCGATCAAACAGTTTTGAAGTTAATACAACAAACAATGCTGTCACTCTGCCATAGAATCAAAGCCTGGTGAACAGCAGTGATAAAAGCGTACAAACAAAAACTTTTCATTACTTGTAAACCATCAATACATGAAACCAATTAGTAAGTATGATCTTCAATTAAAGACAATACAAGATTACCACTTTCAGGATGTAAAAGTCAAGTATCAAGAAGCGTTTATAAAACATCGAATGTGCCGTTTACCATAGTTGCCAATAGTGAACAGCGGACGATGGCGACAAGCTACCTATACGTTACGTAACGGTAGTGATGAAATAGCAGATGCTATTTCATGTTTAGCGATACACTAGAAGAAATTCTAAAAATATTTATATGTATGTTTTACCAAAAAAAAACAAAAATCTCTCTATTTGTCGCTACCAACTATATAGTGACACATGAGCGCACGCTACGCTATAGCAGACGCAATGCTCGCTATTAACAACTATGCCGTTTACTAACGAAGGTTCTTTCACCATATTGAAAAAAACATATTACCATAAAGATTCAAACCTATTAAAGTATTAAACATTTAAACCTTTTTGGTCAACTTCTGGAGAATTAATCCTACACTGAACAAACATGATTTCTTCTAAAATGCCGATAGCGTAACGCTTCTAATCGAAATCCATATCACAAAATCTTTACAGCAATGAATCAATGATCAAACCAACATAAACTTCAATTCAAATCCAGTTTTCACTAAAGAAACTTATACCCTAACAGATAAATCTTACAAACTAAACAATCATATTCAAAAACAGATAAACAATCAAATCAAATCAAACACAAATACTAAAGAACATAAACATAAAGAAGAGGAGACTGACATTAAGAACACGAGAAATCCCAAGAGTCTTAAGAAGCTCAGAGCGAGAGGCGTTGTCATAGCTTCCAAGAAACAAGAAGTCAGACAAGATTTCAGAAGGAAAGGCGCTAACTTGAACCAAAGATTTCTCAAGACCAACAGGCATACGATGACCACATATCCCACATACCTCTCCCTCTTCGTATTTGTGGTAGTGCCCACAAATCCCACATGGGTTCTCTCTCTCCCTCTTCCTCATGCTTTAATCTTCAATCTTGAATCTTGATTGATTATTATTATGATCGATGAAATTTATGGGTTTTTAGATCAAAAGAATGGGAACCCAGATGGGTCTAATAATAAGAGTTAATAGTGTTATTGTTATTATTATTTATTATTATTACTAGATCTTTGCCCGCGTTACACGCGGCTCACCAACGTACAATTATTTTGAGTGGTAAAACATATAAAAAAATGTAGCAGAAATATTTTATTAAGATTTAAAAGAAACCAATACACATTCTATTCAAATATCACTAAATATTTCTTTATACACCACATTTTTTGTTTTAGTCTTGACCTTCCCATCAGCATCTAGTATAAATAACTTCACACCTTCCCATCGTGCCTCTAGCCTTCATAGCAACCACAAACTTCGATGCAATTTCAGGAATCATCTCATCATCCACGACCTCAACAACCAACCCGGGTTCGATCTCTTCCCCTCTCAACTCACATATATTATGAAAAACATAACATGCCTCGAGCACAACCGGCAAATCTTGAAGCTACATTTCAGTTCTTTTTAAGCAAAGATGCCCACCCCCTTTCAACCTTGCAAATGCATATTTATAAACCTTCAAAACCTCACCAAGATTTTAATTAAAAGCATGTTGATTCCAACACCCAATCCATCATATGGTACATTGACCCACACCCACACTCCACACCCCTTTCAACAGCCTACCACTTCACCACTTCCAAAATCAAGAATCAAGCAGGGGAAAAATTCTTGTTATATATCCTATTAGCTCAAAATACTTTTTAATGAAAACCTTTGTTATATATTCATGTACTTACCATTCTTTCCCTCGAATCAAGAGGCAAAAAATAAACTATGCTTAACCATGTACTATTATTCAAAATGAGAATAAGTGTGTATATTTCAAAAAAAAAAATGAAAAGGGTAGCAAGTAGATCTGCCACACAATCTATGTAATTTATTTAGTTATATCTAATCACAATAGCTTATATTGCGAGTAGATAGAAAACTAAAATAAAAATTACCTTTATATTAAAGCATAATTAGTATTCGACATTTGTTACCATTATTAAACAAAATTCAAATTTTGAAATTTTGTCTAATTAGAATTTAAACATTTCGAACATTAATTTGAAAATTTGAAATTCAAAATTCGATATTTAATTGATTACCAATATAAGCTAAACTAATATTAGAATAATATAGCACAATTAATGGGATCAATTAATGTATTAATTGGAGAGTTGACACTACTTATGTAGAGACTTTGAATCTTATTAAATGTGTAATTTCTTACCATTAATAACCAAAACTCAAAATTTGAAATTTTGTATAATTCGAATTTAAATATTTGAATTTTAATTTGAATTTTGAAATTCAAAATTCGAAATTTAACTTATTACCAATATAAATTACACTAAATTTAGGAAGTAGGTAAAGTGAATGTAATAAGGAAATTTAATGAGTTCCTAATTTACGTCAGTTTCCTTACTCGTTCTCATTTATTGCTTTTTGTTTAAAAAAAAGTAAAAAGAGTAAAACGTGAAAAAGCGACATATCTTCAATTTACCAATATATTCATCATACAAAGCATGAACATAAAAAACAGCGTTGGAACACGACATATTTAGCAAATTGCCACTAACGGCGTTTTAAAAACACCTTTTAAAAGCGACCCAAATTGAAGACTTTGTTTTCCCAAACCATTTTTTTCTTTATAAATTTACGCATAAATCCAAAAACAATACATTATTATTGTTTAAAAAATTAAACTTAAAATCAAGCCTAGCAAAAATTGAATTGATAATATAAAAATCACTTTAGGGGACATCTAAAGAATAAATATCAAAAAGAAATACAGAAATTCATATTAGCAAAAGGTGCATGACCACAATTCAAAGAAATGACAATCAGCATATGTAACATTCAAGTGCCAAAGGAAAAAAACCACATTCATTGATCACACAGAATACGCAAAAAGAACATTCAGTATACAATTTCTTTTTTCTAGATATTTGATTTCCACCAAAATACTATTATAAATGTCGCATAGCACTTCATCTTGAAAATATCATTAAGCGTTAAGGTCATACAAAAGCAACCTACTTTCACTCGGGTTCCATTATGGTTACATATAAAAATCACTTTGTTTTCCCAAACCATTTTTTTCTTTATAAATTTTATTAAAAAAACATTATTTGACTTCCATAATAAATGCCATAAAACATATTCCATAATATCCGATACTTGATATTGGAATTCAAATTTTGAATTAATTTCCTTCCAAAATAAGTGGCTCAAGAATAGTAAATAATATCAAACTTTTAATGCTCCAGTCGGATTAGCCCGCCCATTAACAACATCCAAATCAACATCCAACTCAAATTTAGATCAAACAAAAAAACCAACAAACATCCACGATGATCTTGCATCAAACATAATTAACATACTCATGAAGAACCAAAATAAGATAAATTTGCATGAACATATTATGAACAATATGAACACGAATCATCAAATCTAAGACTTAAAGAATAACTATTAGGGAAAAGAACCAACCTTTACAAACCCAATCAAATGTTTGTATAAGAAATTCTATACATATAATCACAATTTACACAACAAAAATCTAAAATGAAGAACATACTTCAACCTAACAGAAAATCCCCTTTGATAAATTCATGGTCTTAACTCCTTTTGACCCATTTGATTCTTAATACAATCCTAAAACATAAGTCGAGACCTAAAACATAAAGAATAGATCAAAAACTAAATCATAAGAATCCTTTCTTAGCTATCTCTAAAACATCAATTGAAACGTAATCATAAACCTAAAACATTCAACCTTAATACAAACCTAAAACATAAATGCAAAATCATTCTCAGTTGAACGATTAAATAGTAACAAACCATTAAAGTATTTCTTAAACCCTAAATCGATACCTAAAACATAAACAACTAATCAAAAACTAAATCATAACAATCCATTCTTAGCTTTCTATAAAACATCAATCGAATCATAAACCTAAAACATTCAAGCTAAATAGAAACCTAAAACATATTTCCATAATAATCATCAATCGAACCCTAATCAGTTTTAATAAATAATAATCATTACTTTGATATACAACTACATAACCTAAATAAAACATATCAAAGCATAATAAATAAATCAAAACCACCTAACAATAACGTACAGTCAATAAACAACAAATTACCATTGAATCGTTCTTGTACCTGACATATAAATAACACATTTTCTTGAGAACGATATCGGAAGTAGCAGAGCACATGACCATCTCACGGATCTGCACAAAATTTTTCAAAAAAAAGCCCTAATTTTAATTTTTTCATTAACATTCAATTAAATTGAATAAAACATAATCGAATTAAATCGAATAAAACATAATCGGCAATTACCTGATGAATAATACGGTTGAAGATTATTAGGAAGAGACCTGATGGAGGATATCCACATACGCACATAAACATATCTTTAAAATCGAAAAAATGTGAATCTGAAACGTAATGATACAGGTTTGATTTAGGGTTTTGATTCTATAAATCCAAAATCTTATAATCGATAGAAGATAATAGCATAAAACATGCGACGTAATAGAAAAGATATTACCTGATGTTCGATTAGGTTGGAGGCTGCAAAAGAGATTCACGAATTGTTGAATGAGAGATTAGGGTTTGAATTTGAATGTGGATAGCGTGAATGAGAAGCCTCATATGCTTGTCAGATTTTGACCAAAATAATTATCATAATGACTTACCTAATTTAATTTAATTAATGACTTTTGCTTTTTTAAAAAAACAAAATTTTATTAATTCTCTCAATGTGCCATGTGGCATCACCAATGGAGGAGAGATAATGGCTAGGGGGGTAAATGAATGACATGTGTCCAAAATTGCTCTAAAATATTATATGTATAGATATTTATATGTATGTTGTTGAGGTTTTCATAGACTGTGAAAGGTTGAATATATAGAATGAAATTGGGGTTTTATTGAGTCAAAATCTAATCAATTTTTAACTAATCATAAAAGTCACTAAATTGGTAGGTTAATAAAGAAAAATATTAAATAAAATCATGAATTATAGAACGATATTTTAAGATAAGATATGATTAGTAATGAAAAGTGGTGAATTATAAAACGATATTTTAAGATAGGATATGATTCGGATTATGTATTGGTAAGTAATTAAAGTGATTTTGAAATTATGTTTTATTGTTATTGTTTTTTAAGTAATGGGATACAAACGGGTGAAATAATTATAAGAGATTTGAGAAAAAGAGTGTTAGGCTTACAGAATTATGACACTTGACGCAACACTTACTTATATTGGGTATAGATAGATAAGTTTCACTTGTTGTCTCTTCATGCGTGGTTGTTTACAACTTTAAACTTTTTTAACATTTATAAAGAAAATTATAATGGTTTGTTTTTTTTTTTTTGAACTATGAAAACATGTTATCGGAAAACAATTTTGGAGCCTGTCTAACCATGTTAACTAACAAGATCAGGTAAAATCGTAGTTTAGGTTGTGTTGATAGTCTTCATACTTCAAGAGATTGTAGAAGACAACTAGGAGGGTGTTTGGGATTGAGTTTCAAAACAACTTATTGACTTATTGGCTTTTCCAAGAAGCCAATAAGTCAATAAGTTGTTTGGGTAACCCAAAAGCACTTCCTGTTTTGACTTTTGGCTTTTGGCTTTTTAAGGGTGGAAAAGCTGTTTTTGAGAAGTTAGTAATCCTGGCTTTTGACTTTTGGGAAAAAAAAATTACAAATCTACCACCCATACAGTCAATATTCACAATAAGTTAAGCGAAACACGTAAAAAAAACAATCTATTGACTTTTTGACGTTTCTCATCCCAAAACCTAATCCAAACACTTTTTTTAAACTCATTTTCAAAAAGTCATAAGTCAATAAGCACTTCTGACCAAAAGCACTTTTGCATTTCCAAACTCAATCCCAAACACCCTATAGTTAAGGCATGATTCCAACCTAAACCTTTAGTATAAGGAAATTAACCACTTACCATTCGTCTAAGCTTTCATATTTAGTTGTTAAAGAGTTATTCGACTAGCAATGATTTAATTAGATCAAGTTGCATAATATGTGCTATAAAGAAACAACCCAATTGGTCTAGTTTTAGAAGTATGTGCCAAGATGGACTTGACCATGGCACAAAAGCAAGTATTAATTGACCCTTTGATGGACATATAACAATAGCCTTGGTCCCTTGGATATGGATGTTTGGATGAGGTTAGATAGAGTACCCTCACTTTACCCACATTTGTCATAACTTTTCCCTTTAACCTTTTCTCTTATCAACCATTCTTTGATCAATCATGTAATCTATTTTTTTTTCTTTTTGTACAATCCCTATTGCGTATAATACAAGTTTTCTTTTATATCATATATAATTGGATGTGAATTCGAACACATCCAGGCTAATTCACATGTGAACACCAACTCGTTTACATGTTACAAAATAAATAAAATGCAAAGTAAAAGGTAATTAACTAATTTATGATTTCAAATTGTTTGTTTTCATTTCAAACTTTACCAATAGTTACATGCGGATATTACGAAATTTTTAAACGTATTAAGGTTTGCAGCTGGTTTAGCTTTTCTTATTTAAATGATCTTTGATATATATAAAAAGGTTTATTAGTCAAATGTATTTATGTTCATTGACATGTTAATCTTTTATTCATTACAGTGCGATCTCATCGCGCTACACGGCGGAGATTAGGTCCGTATCAATTCCTTAGGCTATCAACACTCACGTTAGTAACCAAAAGAGAAACCTAGATAATGAAGTCATGATATGCCTAAATGGATACCAACATGTGTTTCATATTGGTTCAGATAATACTGATACAAGTACCAATGTTGTTCAGTCGAAATTGTTCAATTAGTCACGATAATGATACGGTAACAACACCCGTATAGCTTTATGATACCAAACAAAAAATACTCTATTTCGAACACAGCCTCGTTTCCAACAAAATTTATACTAAAATGTCGACGGAAACAAAAATCACAACCATGTATTAGGTTGTTTTAAGTAACGAACGTATGTTATCAGAGGTAAACCAAATTAGTAAGAACTTGAATGACTTAAAGATGTAAATAAGAGGGGAAAATGGAATTCATCAAACTAATTGTAACATTTCTTAAGTTTAGTACGCATTTGATGGGTTGATATTGCAAATTTTATAAGATTATGGTACTTATCCATTCATATTGTGGATTTACAGGTTTAGATGGCGCTCGTGAAAGATTTGGACAAAAACCTGAAGAGCAAGGCAAAATTGAGCAACATAGTGTGATAGGGCAAATTCTGGACTTTAAAAGATCATACCTTGAGCTAGAAAATGAGTGAAGGGACTACAGCATATGAATCTTATCTGTTTCGATGAGATGAATCCAAAAATTAGGTTTCGGAGAGGGTACGGGCCGTACTCCCTTAAGTAGGGTACGGCCCGTACGCAACCCAAACATGTCTAGACACGTAAAAACCCTAGATTTCACTATTTAAGGCCCCGTGACAGCTGGAAACAACATAATTCGACAAGGGAGCAATAAGGGATTTTCTCGGAGTGATTTTGAAGGATCTTGGTGCATAAAAGAAGTTATCTTGAAGCTCGAATCAAGAATTGGTACTTTTCGAGTTTAGAATAGGCTTGAACTTTAATTGATTATTTTTCTAGGCTATAAAGAGACTGCTTATCATACGGCCTGTATGACCTCGTATCACGTTTATATGGGGTGTTTGTGTAAACCATACAGGCGGTATGGTTATTGAGTTTGTCATACTGTTAAAATATGTATGTTCTTAGGCGTTGTTTTAATGGCATGGGATTTGTAGGAATTGAAGAGTAAATCAATATTTCAGATATCATATCCAATTGAATAGGATGATTATTTGGATAAAGAGTTGCTAGAAGACCATGTCTCATTGGGTTATCCAACTGAAAAGAAAAATAATGTTTTTATCTATGTAATTGTTATCATGTATAATCACCAGGAGAAGTGTTGTAAGAATCGTTAGGCGCTAGTCGGTCGGTGAGGTGCCAATTACCGATTATTCGGGATTAGTAGGGATTAAGATTAATTGGATTGAGATTCATACGTATTTTTTAGTTATATATACACACACACACACACACATTTTATATGTAGTTCTTTTTCAGTAGGCATGTTTTACCCCCTTCCTCAATTCATATCTTTAAGTATACAGGATTAATCGCCAGAATTTATAGGTTTTGGTCGGAATCTGACCGAAAATTTAAAGATTTTGGCCGGAATTTAGGGGAATCGCTAGACAGCCACCAACTAGTTATTTATCGGGTGTATACTCAGTGAACCTCCGACTAGTGATTAATCAGTGATTAATCGAAGGCTAGACGAGATTTTTACAACCATGCCTAGGAGTTATAGGTGTAACTAAGTTTAAACATATTTGTTGTGATTTTGGAGGGTATAAGATAGGTTGTTTTCATTTATGTGTTACTTGAAAATTGGCTTGGATGCAAAAAACTGAAATTAAATTTTTTGAAACACTAAGCTTACAGTTCTTAATGAGTAGTCAAAAGAGAGTATAAGAAATGTAGATGCTAATCAATTGGATTATTTTTAATATGATATATCTAATTAGTTTATTTTTCTGATATACATTTTCATTCTTATTCATATTATATTTGTCTATTTTTCGGGAAGCTCCGAAAAATAACCTAGTATTTTTTTCATACAGGTATTACTTATATATTTTAGGCTCTGTCTATTTGGACACCCTTAAAATCTATTTAGACACCCTAATTATGCCTCGTATTGGGCTATATGAGGCATACTTAGGTTAAAAAGCTGCACACAAACATCAAGGGAATGTCAGACCTGAAACTTCATGCCAATATGCCTCATATTGGTCAATATGAGGCATATCATAGTATGCCTCATATAGATCAATATGAAGCATATTAGGGTCTTTTTATTATTTTTTTGTATTTTTATTTTTATTGTTTTTAAATAACTAAAAATACTAAATTAACGTAAAAAATCCAAAAATTAACACAAAATTAGTTATATTCATTCCAATATTATTTTAACAAAATTACAACTTTTTGTTACCATTATTATTTTATAAAAATTATTTATTTTGTTTGGTTTTGTTTTGATTGGTTTTGAAGATGTTTGTTTTGTTTTGGTGAGTTTGAAGAAGTTATAAGTTTGGTTTAGAATTTTTTTTTTAAATCGAGTGATCGTTACATTTTAATACATTCGAAAAGAGTTTTTTTTTTTAACAAATTGATTGATCAATGTATTTCAGTATGGTTTTTTTTTTGCAAAATTTTTACTATTTGTACATAAAGTTTATAAATATTTTTTTAAAGTAAAAATATTTTAAAACCTTATATGGTAGTATAGATCTTGAATCGTATCATATGGTGTATTATCGTATAGTACACTATACTATTATAGACTACACGATAATGTTTTGAAAAATAATAAAATATTTATAAAACTTTGTTAACAAAAATAAATGTTGTATAAAAGGTACAAAGTTTGCAAAAAAAAAATGCCAATATGCCTCATTTTTAAAAACAAAAAAATGAAAATAAAAAAAATAAAAAAGACTCTGATATGCCTCGTATTGGTCAATATGAGGCATATCAAAGCCACGTATTGGGTCTGATACTAGGCTGAGAAGAAGTGATATGGGGACTAACATGCCTCATATAGACCTATAGGAGGCATACTGATGTGGTTTTTTTTTTTACAATATATATCACCCACCCTCATATCATCTTCCAACCCTAGTATTGCACTAATACGTGTATTAATGTGGGTCGTGTTACCCAATATGACCCATATCAAGTCACCCCATATCACTTTCCAAGCTTAGTATTGGTACCAATACTAGGCATATCAAGGTTGTCTTTATTTTTTTAAAATACAATATTGTTGTTTAAAAATACTAAAATAACTTTTAAAAATCCCCAAAAAATAAAGTTTTATTGATTTGAACCCTATTTTATAAAAATTAGATGTTTTTGTTAAAAATACGAGGCATATTCGGGTTTTTTTTTAATTATTTGTTTGTTTTGGTTTGCTTTGGAGATGTTTGTTTTCTTTTGTTTCGAATGTATTAAATACAACGATTAATCGATTTAAAAAAAAACACTTTCTCAAACAAATCTTATAACTTGTTCAAATTTTGTATTGTTTATATAACTTCTTCAAACTCATCAAAACAAAACAAACATCTTCAAAACCAACCAAAACAAAACCAAACAAAAAAATAATTTTTATAAAATAATGTTGGTAACAAAAAGTTGTATTTTTTTAAAATAAACTTGGACTGAATATAACTAATTTTTTGTTAATTTTTGGATTTTTTAAAGTTAATTTAGTATTTTTAGTTATTTAAAAACAATAAAAATAAAAATATATAAAAAAATAAAAAAAGACTCTAATATGGTCGTATTGCCCAATATGACCCATATCAGGGCACTCCCATATCACCTTCCAAGCCCAGTATTGATATCAATACTAGGCTTGATATGCCACGTATTGCTCAATACTAGGCATATCAAGGTTGTTTTTGTTTTCTTTTAATACAATATTATTGTTTAAAAATACTAAAATAACATTTAAAAATAAAAAAAATAAAAAAATAAAGTTTTATTGATTTGAACACTATTTTATAAAAATAAGATGTTTTTGTTACAAATACGAGGTATATTCGGTTTTTTTTAATTGTTTGGTTTGTTTTGGTTGTTTTTGAAGATGTTTGTTTTCTTTTGTTTCAAATGTATTAAATACAACGATCAATCGATTTAAAAAAACACATTCTCAAACAAATCTTATAACTTCTTCAAACTTTGTATTGTTTATATAACTTCTTCACACTCACACTCACCAAAACAAAATAAACATGTTCAAAACCAACCAAAACAAAACCAAACAAAAAATTAATTTTTATAAAATAATGTTGGTAACAAAAAGTTGTAATTTTTTAAAATTATATTGGAATGAATATAACTAATTTTTTGGATTTTTTTTAAGTTAATTTAGTATTTTTAGTTATTTAAAAACAATAAAAATGAAAATATATAAAAAAAAATAAAAACGGTCATAATATGCCTCATATTGATCTATATGAGGCATATTAGGGCAAAAAACATCAACATGCTCTATATATGTCTATACGAGTAGTATCAACTTTATTGTTTTCTGTGTTGGTCAACATCAGTTAGCTAAAAGACAAAAATTGTATTTCAATGTGCCCAATAAAGGTCTATACGAGGAGTAGCAACTTTATTGTTTTCTGTGTTAATCAACATCATATAGCTAAAAGACAAAAATGATACTTTAATGTGCCCCATATAAGTCTATACGAGACATACTTAGGGTGTCAATTTAATTTTTTTTTTTGGTGTCTAAGTAGTATGACCAATGTTTTAAATCGTTTAATCCCTTAGTACACATGTACCTACCTACCTAGTTTACCTAGTTATTTAGATCCAAGTAAAAGTAAGGACACATTGTCATCTTTATCCGAGTTACCAAACGTCTTTATCTTGGGTAGAAGAATACCCGTATAGTTTGCTTACATATATACCTCCAAATATGTTTTCCTATATTTATACGCAATTACAAGGATAAAATTTAAATCGGATATGACAATTCTCAACAATCATATCATTACACATAAGATTAGCAAAATGAAAGATAATTATAAGTCATATTAAAAAATTGCATGTCAAACGATAAGAGTGCATTTGTTTTACGAAATTCAATGGAATTTAATATATTGAATTCCATTTCTTAATGTTAAAATTGGAATCCAAACATTATTTTTAGTGTAAATACATAATAAATCCAAATTTAATGGATGGATTTCAATTTCTTTGAGTTCTAAACCTAATCTTTTTGGCAAATTTTAACACAACATAGTTAATTCAAATCTGGAACTTTTGACAAATTTCAAAAAGAAAGAGCTTAGCAAACCACATACACTCAAGTTTCAGTTTCTTTGAAAAAACAGATTTCTTGAAAAAAAAAGTAAAAACAAATACACCCTAATATGTATTGTAAATTTTTTTAATCTACATGTACGTGTGGGTGGATGATTGCTCGGAAACAACTAGTGTTCAAAGTATGGGGACAAGTGTCATCTTTTAACATGAGAGATTAGCATTGTCTTGTTTATGTAGGTCCTATAAAGTTAGGCACCGTTATCTTATAATTGAATGAAGAAATACCCTAGTCAACTGAAGTGCAAGATGGGATTAGGTCTAATTGGCAAATTCATTGGAGTTAAGATGTTACTTCCCTGAGATCATGGGTTCGAGCCCTGCTAAAAACCGATTTAATCTACATGTACGTGTGGGAGGATGATTGCTCGGAAACAACTAGTGTTCAAAGTATGGGGACCATTGTCATCTTTTAACATGGGAGATTAGCATTGTCTTGTTTATGTAGGTCCTATAAAGTTTGGCACCGTTATCTTATAATTGAATGAAGAAATACCCTAGTCAACTGAAGTGCAAGATGGGATTAGGTCTAATTGGCAAATTCATTGGAGTTAAGATGTTACTTCCCTGAGATCATGGGTTCGAGCCCTGCTAAAAACCGATTTAATCTACATGTACGTGTGGGGGATGATTGCTCGGAAACAACTAGTGTTCAAAGTATGGGGACCATTGTCATCTTTTAACATGGGAGATTAGCATTGTCTTGTTTATGTAGGTCCTATAAGTTTTGGCACCGTTATCTTATAATTGAATGAAGAAATACCCTGGTCAACTGAAGTGCAAGGTGGGATTGGGTCTAATTGGCAAATTCATTGGAGTTAAGATGTTACTTCCCTGAGATCATGGGTTCGAGCCCTGTTAAAAGCGGATTTATTGTAATTTAAGACGTTATAAAAATTGAAATGATTTTTCAGTTCATGTAGGATTGTACTAGTTCTCTAACCTGGCAAGCATTGCAGTGACGCCATATGTGAAATGATAAAGTATAGACTACAATCAACCAGACACATTTCCAAGCTAAAATTAAGTCGAAACATATGGCAACCGAAATTTATGTCGTCAAATCAAAGCATATGACATGTGACCGGATTTGTTTCCAAGCAAGATTTACATCAAAATGTAGTTCAACAAAAACCGTGTATAAAAAAGAAAACATTTTATAATTGGCCCAACTCATTTCCAAAATAAAATATGTTAAAGCGTAGACGAACTCAAATTTATACCGACTCGTTCATAAAAATAAATACGTAAGAAAATAGGTTTAGAATAGGTTTGAAACTATAGAAACTTGAGCGTGTCAAAGTTAAATTTATAAAGTTAAATGGTTACTTTTAACCTTATAGCAAAATTTTGGGGTAAGATGGGTTACATGTCAAAAGTTTGATGGTTAAAGAGAAGTTAGAAAGTATGGGAGCTTTCTTGTCAAGTTAGAAAATAGGGGAGTCATTTTTGTCAAGTTAGAAATTTAGTGTTTGTCAAGTTAGAAACTTGAGGGGTGATTTTTGTTAATTTATAAAAGTTGGGTGGTCAATTCTAAGTTAGAAAGTTGAGGTGTGAATTTTGTCCATTCAAAAAACATGAAGGGTGAATGTTGTCAATTTACAAAAGTTTTGGTCGGCACCTACCTTGCAAACATAAATGTACATAAAAAGAAAACATTTTATAACTGACCCGACTCATTTAAAAAAAATACGTTAAAGCATAAACGAACTCGAATATATACCGACACGTCCATAAAAATAAAAACGTAAGAAATTAGTTTTAGGTTTTTGCTTGAAACTTTAGAAACTTGAGGGGGTCAAAGTGAAATTTACAAATTTAAAGAGTTACTTTTGATAGTATAACAAAGTTTGAAGGTAGAATATGTTACATGTTAAAAGTTTGATGGCCCAAGAGAAGTTAGAAAGTATGGAACTTTTTTTTATCAAGTTAGAAAGTATGAGAGTCATTTTAATGAAGTTAGAAATTTAATTTTGTCAACTTAGAAAGTTGAAGGATGAATTTTGCCTATTCAAAAAACATGAGAATTGAATGTTTTCAAGTAACAAAGTTTTGGTTCCATTCATGTATACACTACATTATACCCATAGAACGTTCTGGGGTTAAGAAATCTAATATGACATATCAATTTTACATATGAAATAGAATGATGCACTTTACAGTTATATGCAGGAAAGCTTCAGGTAGCACCTATCCTAAAACAATTAACAATGTATCTCCAATGTTAACGCCTAACCTTAAACAATGTATGACTCTAATATTAATACCTAACCTAAAAGAATGTACAACTCCAATGCTAACACATTTGAAAATAGAATTCATATTTACTGATTTGAACATAATTAGTGACTTGCCTATATATGATTAATGAATTACCTAAACACTTTGTGTTTTTTTTTTCTGTATGAACAAAACCCCACAAAAAATTGTCGTTTTTTTTCTCCGTTTTTTATATAGCACTGTAGTGCTCGTTGGAAAGATAATAAAACGCTCATTAATTTGGTGTAATTTTTTTCTTTAAAAAATCTCGTATATAAAAGATATTAACGTTTAAAAATTATGAGATGAAACATTAGAGAGAAAAAACCAATTTTGTTTTTAATTTTTTTTTTACTAAAATCAATTAATGCCACATGGCACATTCAAGGTGGAGGATGCTCTCTTTGAATGTCCTATACAATGTAATAAAAATGAGATGGGTGAAAAAGATACAAAAAAAAACACAATAGATCACGAAATATGACACAATGAGCGACAAAATATAACACAATGCCGAAAACTAAAACATAATGCTAAAGAAAAAAGACACAATGATGAAAACAAGAAAAAGACACAATGCTACATAAAAAACACAATGATATAATGTAAATTCTAAAAATTACAAGCTAAAAAACCAAAAAAGCGAAAACCTAAAAACTACGATCGTATGGTTCGATTAGACGGTTCCAATGCATCTTGAATGAGTTCAATCAGAGTCTGATACCCTTCCTACGACTTCATATTTTGCTTTCACTATGTATTTGATCATAACCCAAAGTTAATAATCATAATTTAAAGTGTTTTTGGTGTGATTTAATAATCAACATCACAAACTCTGACCTCCTATAACTTTTATAGATTATACACTAGGATTTAACCATTTAACCAGTGCATGATGCGGCGTGTTAAATCGAATCGTTCTTGGGTTGATACTTGATAATATGTACATTTATACTTCGATTACACGGAAACTCGGCATGTGATACCTAAATACAGTATCATGAGCAACCAAAAGAGAAAAGTAAAATAAAGTTGTAGTTCAACCAAAATATAAAAATTTATGTCAAACGTAAACCAATTGAATATATAGATAAAAATAAGAACGAAAACGCATTATATTTGACCTGACTCATTTCTAAGAAAAACAATTACATTAAAATGTAAACCAACTTGAATTTATACCTACACGTACACAAAAAATAAAACTTGCCACTTTAGAAACTCAAGAGGGTAAAAATGACATTTACTATAGCAACCGGAAGAGGATACCTAAATACGGTACTGTTACAACCGGAAGAGAAAATTAAAAGTATAAAGTGATAGTACAAACAAAACGATATGAAATTTAACATCAAAAGTAAACCAACTGAAAAGTACATAAAAATAAGAAAGAAAACGAATTAAATATTTATATCTGACCTGTCTCATTTTTGAAAAAAAAACGTCAAAACGTAAACCCACCTAAATTTGTATCGACATGCACATAAAAAATAGAACTTTAGAAACTTTTGGAATTAAAATGACATTTTACAAAATTTTATGACAAGTAAAGGGGTTTTAATTGTCAATGTTGAAAGTTGAGTGACTAAATACAAAAAAAAAAGAACACAACACTATAGTGTTGTAGCTACAAGTTATTTAGGGGATGTTTGAGATTGATTATTCAAAACAGATTATGCGTTTTGAAAAAGCATGGGTGGCGCTGCTTATAGAATATTGCGTTTTGGTAGCCTAAAAAACTGATTATCTGTGTTTTCAAAACGCAATCCCAAACACTAAAAACTGATTAATTGCATTTTCACAACGCAATAATCTAAAATCAGATTCAAAACGCAATCCCAAACACCCTCTTAATATATATAGAGTATTTTCTTTATAATCATCGGAAGAAATCGAGTGGAAATCAAGCATAAACCTATAATAATTATGGTATTGAAATTGTTTTTGGCATCGAAAGTAAAAGCCATACGCACCATTTGATCAAACGGTAGGTATAGATCACTATCCCAATGAATCATAGTTTAAATTATTAAAATCCAATTTCCCAAAATAAAAATAAAAATGTACTGCATTATCAGACCTAAAAATTGGAATACCAAACTCTATTTTAAAGAAAAAACATCCAAATCACAACACTCTTGATTAACTTCATCTTAGACTAACAATGTTGCAAAACTAAAATTACAAAAATAGAGACATCTCAGGAGCAGGAATGAAGGACATAATGCCTTCACCAAACACTTCAAATAGTGACATAACAACTTGCCCTGAATTCAGATCATCTTTCCAAACCTGCTTAAGATATGCAGGAGTCCTCAATCCAAAGCTGCTATCTTTCCGTCCTTGCGTATTGTTATCTTTAACGTCATCATCACCCGTTTGCATTTGAACCGATAAAGTTTTATTAGTATCTTTAACGCCATCATCACCAGTTTCCATTTGAGCCGATATTGTCCTATTATTATCTTTAACGCCATCATCACCAGTTTGCATTTGAGCCGATATGGTTATATTATCATCTTTAACGCCATCATCACCCATTTGCATTTCAGCGGATAAAGTTTTACTGTTATCTTTAACGCCATCATCACCCGTTTGCATTTCAGCCGATAAAGTTCTAGTATCATCTTTGACGCCGTCATCGTCCGTTTGCATTTCAGCCGATAAAGTTTTACTGTCATCTTTCACGCCGTCATCGCCCGTTTGCATTTCAGCCGATAAAGTTCTAGTCTCATCTTTAACGCCGTCATCATCCGTTTGCATTTCAGCCGATAAAGTTTTACTGTCATCTTTAACGCCGTCATCGCCCGTTTGCATTTCAGCCGATAAAGTTTTACTGTTATCTTTAACGCCATCATCGCCTGTTTGCATTTCAGCTGATAAAGTTCTATTATGCTCTTTAACGTCATCATCGCCTGTTTGCATTTGAGCCGATAAAGTTTCAGGCTCAGGTTCACCAGCATTAGCACCAGTTTCACTGGATGTTATGCTGGCATTGTTAGATGGTGAAACTGCGGGTCGTTCGGTAACTGTTTTCTTTGGGGAAGGCTGTTGATCCAACTCTTCTGTATCTGCCTTGCGTTTATCTTCACTCAAAGAAAGATATATAAATATCTGTTAAAATTAATGACTTTTGTTAATCAATGTCCATGAAAACTTGTTGGAAACTTACGGGTTTCACTTGTACCAATGACCTTCGTATTGGTCCTCCAAAAAGAACTTGGAGGGGGTGACGGGAATACTGGGAAAAGCTTAAGGAGATCATACACAGATCTACCTGCAGCACGCTGCAAAAAGAAATAAAAAGAATATGGTCATAAAGGGTTCAGGTCAAAAATGGGAAATATTTTTTTGATGTATCAACCCGAAACACTTTATTTTGTCCAATACAGCTTACATCACCTATAAATAATTAATTTCAGTAATATTCTACTTTTCTAATATAATGAGTCTAAGTTTATGGATCAAAATTGCCATACAGCCTACATTGGCAGAGAAAGAAGATTGTTTGGTAAAAAAAACTGACCAGCAATGCACCATATACACGCCAAGCTTCATATCTCGTGATTTCCTTTTTTTGATTCTGAAATACTTCTTCAAGAAATCCTAAATAACTCTCGACATTTGGCAAAAGAAGAAGGCGAACCTGCATAAAA
Source organism: Ambrosia x helenae (assembly GCA_030844895.1). NCBI lineage: Eukaryota > Viridiplantae > Streptophyta > Magnoliopsida > Asterales > Asteraceae > Ambrosia > Ambrosia x helenae. The sequence goes on along the minus strand of JAUTDX010000326.1, from coordinate 59,867 downwards.
AGAGTTGAAAATATATCAAAATTGGAGAAAGAACTACTAACAGCAATGTTTTTAATACTTAGCAAACACTTCAACTTTTGTTATTTTACCACATGAGGTCCAAGAGCTGCTAGTCCTTGAACAGCACCATAATGTTGAGTCAATGTCCGTTTTCGATCCAAAAATGATTTAAGCAATGTTTTAGTCAAACGTGTCTGGAGACTACTATAATTATGCCCAAACCTGAAAAAATATATTGCAATTGGCTATTTATAGCATGTCATATTGTCATCAACATCTTTATCAGCTTAACGTAAACAGATAACAAAATAATTCTAAAAAGTTTGACCTTTTACATATAGTGGCGGCAAGCTTGGCAGTGAAGTCTCTAAGCTCCCAGTGATTGTCAGCAATTCGATTTCCTAACCTTTTTGTAACAATGCATGTTACGACAGGTGGCATCAGTTGGTGTAACTGCATGGTCATGCAACAGGTTAGCTAAAGTCAACAGCATAATCATGTTTTGTAATGCTGGAAACTAACAGGTCAATTATAGGCTTACGTAAGGTTCGACATGTATGTGCGGGTTCTGGAGAAGGCTACAAACAAGGCGCATTAATGCAAAAAGCAGTTGGAAATCGTTTAGACCACGAGAAACCTGAAAACATCATATGGAACAGTATCAGTATTTCATAAATAACAACGATAATCATACCCAATAAAATCCCACCCACAGCAAACCATATCAGAACCTAAAAATTATGTTAGAAACATAGAGTGCTTCCCATGAAATCTAAACAGCAGAAAACAAAAGGTACTGAAAATATAATATCAGTATTTAATATGTAAATAATAATCTAAAGTCTCCTTTTATTTTGTTTCATGGAAATTTAGGTCTCAAAGTACCTCATCTTCAATGAAGCATGTGAAATAAGGAACTAAAGGATGGAGTCCAGAATCTGTGGCCAAACTCGCTAGTGCTTCCTTGAACAGAACAGAATCAGGCATACTTACTGCCAGCTCAGTAACTTTATTGAAGTATAACTGCAACAACCAAATAAATTTTCAAAATGGTGACAAATATATAAATACGTATGCATATAAATATAAATATATATATATAAGAAAAAGAAAAGAAGTTGGCATTATATATACCTGAAGTTCTCTGGATAAGACATGTTTTACAGGCAATCTAATATCAACAGGCAGCTCCTCACTCTTTTGCTCAGATTTTTTCGTCTCTGGTAAAGCAGCAATAACTGCAGATGATCCATATAATCTCCAAATGTCAGCTCTGCCACAGTGAACCCATATATAGAACATAAACTTTGATTTTATTTTGTATAGAAGTTCGACATAAACCGTCCTTAACTCCATTGAATAAAGATTTTGTAAAATCAAACCTTCAACAGGGGCATTTTCAGGAATAGCAGGTTGTACACCTTCAATGGCAAGCCAGTGACAGAAAAATGAAGTATCTAGTGGTGCCTTTGGCAATGGAGCTTCAATTACCTTATGTTAAAAGAACAAATGTAACTTTAGGCAAACAGGAGGATTTTCCAAGTTATACTAGGAAAAATCACATGGTTTATTTTTCTTATTTCTTACATCTTTAAAATCCACATCCTTGTCATCAACGTAAAACAAATCATTATGTCCAAGGGCTCTCTTGAACTTCAAAGGATCTCCAGATGCAAATCCATAGATTGGCTGAACTGACAATAATAATTGGTCAAATTAGTGGGAACAATACATATTACTACAACCAGATTTCTTGTAATTTCGGCATTAAAAATGAAAACTTATAATTAACAAAAATTACAAATATCATACAACACAAGCAGGTAAAAACTGGTAGATTACCTCAACGTTTCTCATGCCAAGCGCACTGTCCACGTCATCTGTAGTCAATGTAGTCCTTTTTGAATGATGCATGCATTTTATCCCCTCCTGCATAAATTTGATGGCCATAAATGGTATGTATTATTTTCAAATATTATCACTATACTAGTTTAAAAGAAAACGTGATGGCCACTCACCTGTATTATTTCACGCATACGATATTCTACATCAGGAGCAAGAGCCAATGCAGCATCTGGAGACAAATTATTTATGCCAATGCTCTGTGCTATGACCTCAACTGTCTCTTTTGGGACAATGCTCATTTTTCTCTTTTTAATATGGTGACATCACAGGGGAGATCAGACTCTAGAATTCTGCATCATAAGATGAAACATTTTTGTGACCAGGTTTGATTTTTTTACTGTGTTGCAGAAATACTGATATCCAATATTAATATTAACTAGGCAAAGAAGCATAAAGCATTGATTTACATGTTTGCCATTTAATACATTAAACAATTAGCATGTGCACAAAGAAAGATGTACACCTTAAATAAAAAAAATTAAAAACAAATATCTGAGTCTGGTTTCCAATTATAGTTTGATGCCAATCTTATCATAATTCATAACATATCATTCCCAGAATATTACTGTCTTGGAAAAGGGGAATTTCCAACTATCAGAACATATAATTTCTAGATTCCATCCATTTCAAATTTAGCGAACATTTTACAGAACATGTTAAGCAAAAAAAACCCACAAAAGCTTACATGAAAGGTAGAACACCGAGATTGAATACTAACAATATGTTTAATGTGGAAAAAAAACATCAAAAGCAATTGCAAAAGATTCAAAAAACAAGAATATAAAATGTAACATACCGCTTCAACAAAAGTAGCCTGAAAATTTAGAGTTACAATTAGCCACAAGCCCACAAGAATATGGTTCCTTATCTTTATTAAGAGAAATATTGCATTTGGACATATACTTGTGCAACATCGTATTTTATTAGTTCTTGAAAGCTAAAATTGTTCATTATAGTTACACTAGAAAACTCTGTTGATCTTGATCCAAGAAAGATATAATCATTTGTAGCTATGTATATGCTAGCAATCTGTAGCTATGTATATGCTAGCAACACCACAGTTCTTTATATCTTGTTGTTAGTCCATACTGCTCTCCTAAAGCATTAGAATTTTAAAAATGTATACGAAAGCATTTTGACTTTCTTTATCAACAACCCTGTTATAAATTTCAATAAATCCCATGTAGGGTAGTTAAGCAGCTGCCTAGGGAATAAGCTATGCACCACCACATTGGTTAGTTAGGGATGCTAAATCAGTTACCTAAGTTTTCTGTTTTGCTCTATTAGTAACAAATTGTTGCATAATACTTCTGAAAAGTTGAATAACTTAACCAACGTTTCCCAACTTGTGTTCATGAATCAACTTCTCTCAGTGTAGAGGAAATGTTGCAATCCTTTATGAAAACAACTAATCCAAAAGGGGAATATATTGATATACCATACTACCATAGTATCATAATTCTACACTCCATACTTACGTGATCTAAACAGTGTCATAATCTATATATTTAGAGGACCTTCTCGTGCTTTAAAGTATGAATCCAAGAGTGTTTCAGATCCACTGGTGGCTTTTTTGAACATAGAGAAATGGAATAGACAAACAACTTCCTTTCAACTTGTAAGGGCACACCGTATGCACCAACAATTGGTGGTTCATCCCAAACGCCACCTTAGCACCACATCATCTTTTACTCCAACTTCCCAAACTCCAAATATTAGAGGATGTCACCAAATATACATATACATATATACATACATATACAGGGGTTGATTCCAGTACACAATGTCCTTAACCTAAGAAACGTAGGAAACCGGGTCAAACGAACTCCGATTTAACTCATTCCAGCGGAGTTGGAACCGGCTCATGGAACCCTAACCTGTTAACCCAAAAGCGAAACCCTAAAAATTAAACTCTAAACCCTATTTAGGTATCCTATTTAGCTAAACCCACTGTTCGCGAATGGGGCTGCACACCCCGAATCTTTCCCAAGCCCCAGCCTAAAAGAATGACTTTCTTTAATTCTTCACTAAACAGTAAACACAAGTTTGTGGTCCTATAATCTGTGAATTATAATAATAATCACTCTCCATGAACAATACCTATTATATAACCATCCAAAATCTATTTTATACAAATAAGATTGTGTATCATTAACCCTAGACCAATTGAAGAACCAAGTAACAAATAACTAGGGTTTCAACGGTTATACAACCGTAAACCGACATTATTAAGGAACAGTCAAACTCAAACAGAGACATAGTCGATTGTTTACCTCGTAACTAGTGTCAGGGACTTATTATTGACGGCTGTCGACGGACTATTGTGGTTCTGATGAGCGTTTCAGACCGTTCGAAGAGATTAGTTTTGGGTTCACTAGAAAATGAGTACAGAGAATGTGAGGATGGTTGAATATATATATAAGTATTGGTAAAAATACAATTGACCCCTTGTGCTACCAGAGTTTTAACGGGTAAAATTAACTCGGTTATAGCCAAATGACGGTATGTTTAGCAAAGGGGAAATGAAATCTAATAATCCCAACTTTGGGGGTTGGAAGGCAGCAGTCCCAACTTGAAAATTGTACCACATCAGTCTAAACTTGTCAACCATTTTATTTGGTTGGTCCCAGACTAACCTCAGTTAGTTTTTCCAGTTAAGTGCCACGTAGGCATCCCACGTGGCAGTCCTACGTGGCAAAATCTGTCTAGTTGGAAAAAAAAATGTGGGTCCCACAATGTACATGTGTCTTTTTTAATCTTTATACCAAAATATTTATATATATATATATACACACACATATACAGAGAGAGAAAGAGCTGAGAGAGAGAACGTAGAGAGAGAAAGAGCTCTGAGAGAGAGAGAGAACGTAGAGAGAGAAAGAGCTGAGAGAGAGAGAACGTAGAGAGAGAAAGAGCTGAGAGAGAGAACGTAGAGAGAGAAAGAGATGAGAGAGAGAGAACGCAGAGAGAGAGGAAGAACAGGTCGTCTTCTCCACCACCACCCGGTCGTCTTCTCCACCACCCACTACCAGATCTGAACCAAAAACGGCCATCTCCGACACCTAATCAGGTTAGGTTTCTTCCCCAAAAATAATTAGGGCTTCTCCCCCTCTTCTTCCCCTTGTAAAATTAGGGCTCCAACCAAATAAAATGGTTGACGGTGGCGGTGGTTGAATGGTAGAGTGGTGATTATGGGGTGGAGGTTGAGGGGAATGATGGTGGGTGGGCTTTGGTTGGTGGTGGCGGGTTGGTGCAGGTTGTGGGTTTCATCGGAGGGAAAACAGAGGAGGAGGAGGAGGGAGGGTGGTGGAGGACGACGGTGGTGACAGGCGGTTGTGGGGTGGTGGTCGGTGGTGACAGGCGGAGATGGTGGTGGACTGTGGTGACAGGCGGAGATGGTGTGGGTTGTACTTTCTCTCTCTCTCACACCCTTTGGCCTAAACCAAGTGTGACCAAAATCTATCGTATATAAGTAAAAAGTGAATAAATGAATACCTATTAGTTACACGTGTATTAATATAAAGTTTGTAGACAATAAAAGTCACATGGTTGAAATAAATAACAATCAATGATCCAAATATAGGGTGTCTCTCGAGCATGAACACACATTACACCCAGAAATACTATGTTAAGAGGAGCATCTATTTAAATAATAATTGAGGTGAGATTGGGTTGAATGGAGCCCTTAAAGAGAGGCTGAAAGATCCAACTATATAAATGGGGCTCCAAAAATTTATTATATAAACCGTTTTTTTCCATTGTCCACAATTTCTCTAAACCCTAAATTCATTTGATCTCTGCCTCTTCCTGTAGAATCTATCTTCCATCCACTTGATCGCCACCCCAAATCCGTCAAAGGTGACCTCTCACGTTACACATATTAGATTTTCGATTTTGGTTAAACGTATAGATCTATTTCTAATTGTTTTTATATGTATATAGCCTCCTCTTTCAATAATCTATTTCATCAACTGCAGCATATCCTCCAAATCTTCGATTGTAGGTTTGTATCTCATGTTCGATTTAGTTTTACCCTTTTGTGTTTGATGTTTTGTTCGGTATTTGATGTTCCGTTTTATGTTTTTCATATCACAGGTATGATTTGTTCTTGATCATGCCATATTGACAATAACAGCTTTTCGTTTCATTTTGGTATCTAGGGTTTTTGTTTTGTTTAAACCATCAATTCATTAATAATGTTGATAAGATTTTTGTTTTGTTAATATATATATATATATATATATATATATATATATAGGGGAAGTATTGATAGAAAACCCATTATTTTGAGAAAACCTTAGTAAACCCAATGAGTGGCCCATATTAAACCACATGTACATATGACTTTTTAAGTTCAAGGGTAACTATGTCTTTACTCTTCTCTCTCCACAGTCATTCTCTGTTCTCTGTCACATTTATATTTCCATCACTCTATTTACTCTTCATCTCTCATATATCAATTTTATCTTTCTCTCTCTCTAAAATTCCCAATTTCAAATCAAGATCTAGATCATGCTCTCATTTCATCCAAATCTGGATTCGAAGGTTGAAGAAATCGCTTGGTTCTAAAACTTCTAGATAGAAAAAGTGGTGGCGACTCCTGACCTGAAACAACTCCTCCTCCATTTGAATTCATTCGCCGTCGCCGCTGCGGGTTCCCCGGCCAGACCAAGCTATAAATCGTGCACTATATCGAGGTAAATACATTACTATGCTACTTATCTTGCCTTCTGGATCTGTGGTCGGCCGTTAAGGACCAATCGATGTTGTCGCTAGTCGAGGACTGGCCAGAGGCAGCAGGCCCTCACCCTCCTCTATGTCGGTTCTCTCACCCTCCTTCATTATGTTAATATAATTTTTTTGGGTTTTTCTTCAAATGGTGTTAATTAAACATTGGATGTTTTTATGGTGGGTAGGTAAATGATATTCCAAGAAACTTTTTAAAAGTCTTGTTAAAACCCATTAGAATTGATGTTTATATGTTTTAGTAAAAGATAAATCGGGGAAGGGGGAGCATGGCTATTGGTTAGGGCCTAAAAAAAGAAATAACAGGGAAGATGGAAAGTGACGAGATTTTTAGGTGTAGAGAGTATATATGTCAATTTATTACTCATTTGCTTCTTTTACTTTTTTATTTTATATAAATACATAGTTGCAATGAGTCAGTGGAACAATTTTTATAGTTAGGGATAAGCTTTATCATTTGCTTTTTGAAATTAGTAAAAATTTGGATTTGGTAGAATTGGTGTTTTATAATCTCATAAAAATTTCATATTTGTTTGATTGTGGGATTTTGTATTTTGATTAAGATAAAACGTGCATCAAATAAGATAAATATTTCTAACATTCATAGTGTAGACCCTCTTTCTTCATAGAGCGTTAAAACTTATGTTAACCTTTTTTTATTTTTTTATTATTATTTTGTTTATATTAGATTTGGATGTTAAAAAGATCATTTATTTTAATTGAGTAAATGTGTTTTTATTGCATATTTTTTTAAGTTCTTTTAGTCCTGAATTAGGAACTGAATCTATCCAATTAACATGTGTTAGGGTTCAATTAACATGTGTTAAATAGCAAATTTGTTTTTATTTTCTTGGTATATCTTTTGATTTTTCCCTAATAATATTTAACTTTTTATTTATTGTATATATGTTATTCTGTGTGAAGGTTTGATTTTCTATATTAGTGCTTACTGATGTGTTAGGGTTCAATTAACATGTGTTAGTGATGCCAACACATGTTTGTATTGATGCCTACTGAAAAATCTATCCCCATTAACATGCGTTAGAGTTCAATTAACATGTGTTAGTGATGCTAGCACATGTTAGTATATGCCCAGCTAACACCCAAATTGACCCAGTTAACATTTGCTAGTTACAAATGTTTAATAATTAAAAATAATTAATGTAGGAGGTTCTATGAACAACCACCAAACTTCAAGCCGGCTACTCCACACAAGGATCGACTAGAGATGGAGTGCTAAGGAAACGAGGTGAAAGATAAGGAAAAGGTCGACACTAGAGGCTGTAATGGTACTCTCTATTTTACTTGTTTTTTTTCTATAATTGTTCTGTTTTTTTTTTTTTTTGAAATCTTTATTGTATATGTTTTTGGGATTTGGCATAGTTGGTCTATTTTGATTTATGTGGGTTAAGCATTTTGAATCTAGATAGATAACATATGTTAACAAAAGGTGATAACACATGTTAACACGTGGGCTTACATATTAATTAACCTTTTTTTATACGTTGTTATTATTATTAATATGAATGTTGAACCCAAAAACTAGTTATTTCAAACAGTAAAATTATGTGGATTATCTATTTTGATTCTATGTGTATAACATATGTTAACATGTGGGGGCTACATTTTTTGTGCCAAGTTAATTTTCATGATTAAATTGATGAACTTTTTTTTTATGTGAACAGCTTTTTTTTTGCCAAAGCAAAAGATGGCTAATAATTTTATGTGAGGAGAAGAGACTTTTGGTGTTAAAGATGGAGATGAGTATACAGAATGAAGCATAGTTATTTTTTTGTGTTATGATAGTTTTTAGTAGGATTTTGAGTTGTAATAATTTTATAGTTTTTTATATACCTGTTGATTTGTAATGACCATTGACGTTGCGAAGGGGAAAACAAAGTCACAAAGCAAAAACATAACTTTTTATGTGAGAATGACAATATAACATGTGTTAAGTTTACCTTTTTTCCAGTTTTTTCGATAACTTTTAAAGTTTTTTACTTTTGAATAGATTCAAATTTGGAGATCCATGTAGTTTGTTTTTGTTACCACATATATACGTTAGTAGGTTTCTAAAATACATATGGAGATCCATGTAACTTAAATTTTTAGGTCGTGTATCCGACAAAAGACAAATATAGGTTAGTAGGTTTCTAAAAGACATACATATGGTTGTTAGGTAACTAAAACATGAGATCCTTATCAAACCAAACTTGTTCCACTTATCGAAAATGACGTTTTCCCAAGCTACTAACACATGTTACCAAAACATACACATGTTATAATGCATATGTTAGCAAACACATAGGTCACAATGCATATGTTAGTAAAGGGGTAGGAGGGTGTGGTCTTAATGTTTCTTTTATCACCATTTCCAAGTATGTCATATTTGTGATATCCACTACAAGTAACAATACATATGTTTAACATGCTGGGAAAAGACATGCATCTGCTACCAAATCTTACACAAGACAAGATATGTTAACAGTGTACTATATGTTAACAATGTACTAATACATAAGTCACCTACCATAAGTTTGATCATTAACTATACATATGTTAACAATTTACTAATGCATATGTTAACTTAAATTTTTAGGTCGTGTGTCCGACAAAAGACATATATACGTTAGTAGGTTTCTAAAAGACATACATAAGGTTGTTAGGTAACTAAAACATGAGATCCTTATCAAACCAAACTTGTCCCACTTATCAAAAAACATTCACATGTCATAATGCATATGTTAGCAAACACACAGGTCACAATGCATATGTTAGTAAAGGGGCAAGAGGGTGTAGTCTTAATGTTTCTTTTATCACCATTTCCAAGTATGTCATATTTGTGATATACAATACAAGTCACAGTACATATGTTAACATGCTGGGAAAAGACATGCATATGTTGCCAAATCATACACAAGACAAGATACATATGTTAACAGTGTACTATATGTTAATAGTGTACTAATACATATGTCATGTACCATAAGTTTGATCATCAACCATACATATAATGTAAGAGTTTATTATATGTCAAAAAGACAAGGTCATATTTCTTAAAATCAGCATTCTTTTGATACATAAGCAGGGTGGCTGTCATGTTACTAGCGAACTTGCTTTTCCTCTTCTCACAATCTTTATCGTAGAGCATCCATGGGAACTGGGTTGCATTAAGAACATTTTTAGTAAACCACATATGATATTTTGGAACCTAGTTACAATTGGTAAATCATTTCTACTTACCACTGCTTTTATCCTGTCAAATACGCTTCGTCTGATTTGAATGTCTCTTCATAGTTTAAAACCTCAGCCCAACAACCGATTACACCACCCAACACGTGCATATGCGGCATTAACAAAAGCTCACTGCATTTGTGGGTAGACGTCATTAACATAAGTTAAGAATTTTGTTAGACGTCATTAACATTGTATAGCTTAAATATTATCAACAAAACAACAAAGATAACGACTTACTTAGTAACACAAGTAACAAACCTGTACACTTGCCTCCCCAACCCTATCTTTCTATAAAAACAAATAACAAACCTGCAAATTAACACAGGTTAGCATAATTATTAAAAATGTTTATCAGTAAATGTTAACACATGATAAATCAAACACAATGTACAGCAAAATTATTAACACATGTTTATTAGCAAAATTATTAACACATGATAAATCAAACACAATGTACAACATTTTAAGATACTAGACAACAATAGTTTCATTACTCTCCTATTTTATTGATATACATCATTTTCCACCTTTATCACTTGCGCGACTTCAAGCTTGTTACACCAAATGCTAATACACCAAGTAAAAAAGCAAAAAAAAAAACCCCAAAACATTCATTTATTGCTATAACAATAGTGTGACCAGATTTTCCCCTTTTCTTGTGTTTGTAATATAGAATAACAACAATATTACCACATTTCATCCTTTATAGAACACATCAAAGGACTTTGTATCAACAAAAACCAACAAAAACAAAAAAATTTGCATCAACAAAAACTAACAAATATCAACAGAAACCAATAAAAAATTAAAACCAGTACAAAGATGGCTAACCAGTTTAACGACCATATCACCACCACTGACCACCGTATATCACCATCAGATCCTCCATCATCATAGTACACCGATCTCACGGAATCCACCCTGTGTTTATTCTCTTTCTCTCCTCTTCTCTTATCTTCATCTTTTACTCTATCTCTCTCTACGACTTGACACTTTCTCTCTCTACATTCTTCTCTCTCCTCCTCCTCCTCTTTGTCTCTCAACTTCTCTGGAAAGGTATGAGCGTGTGATGAGTGGGTGTGTGTTAGGAAGAGATATATATATATATGCTGTAAATTAATCAAAGAGGGAAGGATTTATATTTGATCTATGATTTGGGTTTAAAATTGACGGGAGAGAGAGGATGGATATTGGGTTTAGTTTGAATTTGGTGGGAGAGAGAGGATAGATATGAGTAGAAAGTGGAGAGAGGTGATGGATTTATGTTCAGAAGTCAGAACTCTGATTCTAGGGAGGTGGACATTTTTCATCCCTAATTTGCCCTTAGTGTACCTTTAAGATATAAACAATAATTACTTAAATTAAAAAGGTCAAACATTGAATCTCAACCATAGATCTAAACAATCAATGGCTCATATAAGGTTTACTAGGTTTCCTCAAATTTTTGAGGTTTTCTATATAACCTTACCCTATATATATATATATATATATATATATATATATATATATATATATATATATAGGGGAAAGTTAATTTGAGAACACCTATATTTCGTGCGAACCGCGAGAACGCCATCTAAAACCATTCAAATCAAAAATTTCTTTTTACACTTATCTTTATTACTAAAATACAATCTCAAAAACACAATTTACGCGTAAAAATTCAAACGTATACGGAAATAAATTGTTTTTTACACATGTGTAAATTTAGTGTTTGTACATGTGTAAACTGTTTCATTTACACATGTGTAAAAAGTTAATTTTATGGTGTTTTTGCAAGAAAAGATGAATTATTTGGAAAGAAAACCCATTTATTACTGTTATATTTTAATTATAATTAGGTTTGTATTGAAAAAAAATGATTTTGATTAGTTTTCTCACTTGTTCTCACGGTTCTCGCGATATTTAGCGTTCTCAAGATAACCCTCCCCTATATATATATATATATATATATATATATATATATATATATACTAGTAGGGAACCCGCGCGATGCTGCGGCAGTGGCGACAATTTACAACTCGACACTCATTATTAGTTTATCAATCCTCTTGTGATATATTGTATAGTATTAAATTTATCGTTTTATTTGTCTTAACGTTGCCTTAATTATTTCGAGTTAATTGCATAAGTGTGGTCTATCTATGTCACAAGCCCCAACTTCTCACTTAAATAATAATAATTTAACATTACAATTATTAACCACTCCAAAAACCATTACAATAGTGAATCAAACAAACACCCGCCCGAATTGGGGAAAATCATTCATAAACATAATAAGTTAAAACTAAAAATCCAAATATTTTTCACCTTGAAAAACTTGTTAAATGATTGGAACGTATAAATCAGTCACTTAGTAAATTAAATTTTTTAACCAACATAATAGGGAGATGATAAAGTAATTGTCATTACCAAGACTAATGAAAACGGAAGTGGTGATAACCACCTTGTTAGAGAAGTTGTTAATGTGACCGCCACCTACATATATATAGACGTTTTTACAAAGGTAAACTTTAAGCTAAAACCCAAGAGTGAACCTAAGGCAGATTAGTTAACATCTAAAAATTAAATTTGTGTTTATGTGCCTATTTTTTAGAATGAGAATTCTAATCTACTCTTAACAACTTATACCTAGAAGAATTTGGACACTTCACATCATGTTTAAAGTTTAAAAATATCATTAGAGTGTTGGAACCAACATGAATTTACTAAGAAATACTTTTAACAATTAGGAGCATCTAATATATTGTAAGATAAATTAAGGATAACATATTAACAGTCTAAAGGGGGAGCAGGTGCATGGTTGTGTGTTAAGTATGTTGGGTTATAGTCATATCCTTAACATTTAAAACTTTTCAACTGCAAACCCACACCAACACCGTTTTATCCTTATGGAACACTCTACATCCAAACCACAATCATTTATCAAGATCACATAGTCATGGTCTTCTTTTAACATTGATGTGGTACAACATTAGGTTGACCAACACCTTCATTTGCGTGGTCGTATTTCGATTTCTGTATATCCTCACTTGTATGATGAAAAGCATGATTTTGTTATTTGAATATCAATTAGAGTCTGTAAAGAAATCCTCTCTACGTGTCGACTATTCAATCTTTGTCGAGTAATTATGGATTAATGAAGCTTATACCACATAGATATGGCTTGTGTTTCATTCTTTCTTCTCTCTTATGCTCCTCCTCATTTCCTCTATTGCATACACCTACCAGTAAAACCATAATCATAATCAACAGTTTGTAAATTATATAATACAATATATTAAGCAATAATAAATTTGACATAGAGGTCAAAACAAAAATTAAACGAATTAATAATCTTATAGAAGTCAAACACCATCTAGCTTCCTTATTACTATATACAAACTATGAAGTTCCCATAATTCTATAGTCAGCTACAAATACCTCTAACGAGAACATCAAACCTAACTAAACCAAAGAGGCAAATATTCAAAAAAAATTTGAACAACCTACTCTTAGGCAAAGATGTGGAAATTAACTGGCCATCAGATAAAGGAAGTATGCGACTGTAATTCACCAAAACGGTGATGATTCAGGAACATAGAAAGGAAGTAGGACCCGTTTGACTACCCTATGTCTGATTTCACCAAAACAGAGAAACAAAACAGAGAAAGGGAAAAGGTGTGTCAGATTTCACCAAAACAGAAAATGGTTTAGAAATTTGACCAAAGTGGGTGTAATTTTTTGAAAAAAAGGTGTACTTTTTGCTGATACAGAAGAGACAGATTTAAAGACAGACCTTGGTGATCTCAGCATTAATCTGCTTTTCATTTTGAAAGTGAAAGTAAATTAGTTTACAAGAAACAATTGTGATATAAATTTGGTTAGGAAAATAATTATCTTCATTCAATCATAATCATTTCTTTGTTATGTGTAGTTTTAAATGTTTTTCAACCGACAAAAATCATAGATACTTTGTAAATTTCATTCGCAGTGATTCATCTTGCCAAATATTACTGGTCAACCATGACAATGTTAGTGGTCCACCAGCAGTTATTAGCTATAGCATATAGAAGAGAAAACCATATAGTTAAAGACAACTATAATTTGGGGCAAAATGGGTGGATCCAAGGTACATGTTAGTATGTCAAAAAGGGCAATTTTTTATGGGTCTAGAAACTTTTCGGCTATACAATTAGCATGTAATATATAAAACTATGAAAATTGTAGTATTCAAATAATAATCTATGTATTTGAAAAAAAAAAGATTAGGAAATTTGTGCATTCAAAATACACTTTCGTCGACATTGACTCATAGACCCATTTTTTCCCCTTTTAGTCGCTTTTTTATTATACCATTTTGATCCATTACATAATTAATCAACCCATTTATAAGCAAATGGGTTGAACATGGCATTTCTAATAACATCTTACCTTTGAGCAGGAGAAATGTAACAACTCATTGCTAGTCTTGCATTTTCACCAAGATATTCCTGCAACAAAATTGTCAATTTAGAATCTCTTTAGAGAATGTGCCTTTGCTTTCCAGTTAGTAACACTTCAACAATAACGTTTTATAAATGCATTAATATATTAATATAAACTATATTTTATTATGTTAACTAAATGAAATGACTTCCGGTTAGCCTATCTATGAAAGCGAGAAGTTAATATTACCAGCTTCTTTCAAACGATCTCCCGCTGATTTCTAGGATAACTGATTTCTTAGGACAATACACCCCATAAATGTATAAACCAACAAAAAATGATTAGGAGAAAGGATACGCAATTCTTATAGACTTTGCTAAATGTGCAGCCCCAAAGCCTCTTACAAAATAAACCCTTGACACATTCATGATCTACTCAAAACTCAAGCCCACCCGTCAAAAATACCACCAGAAGCTTCGGTTCCAAACATAAATGAAACTTTACTATAAAACTACCTCAATGTTCTCTTTCGAAATTCTCAGCAAGCGAGATCGGATCACATAACCCTTTACGATTCTTGCCTTCTAGAGGTTCCTCAAGGGTTCTTGCTTTGGTGCTGAAGAGCCTAAAATATAGCATAAAAAGCGCACATTTAGAAACAGCAAATGTATCTCCTGCAAGAGTCTTTTGAACAAAAGAATTAACTATATGTAACATAATAATATGTAACATAATAATTGGTTTAAAACAGTGGACTTAGCAAAATTGGTTTAAACAGCCTGCAAAATGATTATGGTAGACGGTTAAATGACCAGAGTGCCCTCATAGTGCTGATGGATTTTATCATACGTATAGAGAACATTGATGTAGAAAAAGAACATAGGTATATCAAGAAATATTATGTATAAATACATCAATGTCCTCCATTACTGATAATTAGCAAGAGTGCAAGACAATCCATGAAATTTAAAAGAAAAACAAAACAACAAACATGCAGTTAATTTCGTATCACAATTTTACTGAACATGATTGATTCATCCATTTTCCCACACTTGACAAATGGTCCAACACTCCAACTACCAAAAACACAATCTTTTGGACCATGTATTCATTTCTCATTTCAAGAAACCTTAATTCATTCAAAATAGTACAACCTTCCACTGTAACTACTTTTCGCGCATATTTCAAATAGTATTAATTACCATAAGATTTGTAATTCCAAGGCCTAAAGACTCGCATAGAGCAAAGGCTTCAAATACACCAAGCATACACACAGAATCCAACATTTTGTATTCAATGGACAAGTCATATTAGAAAAAATATGTATAATTACAACACAAATAATATGACGGTGGCTGATTAGTAATTTCATTTTCAAACTTTTGTACTAAGAAAAAAAATAGAATCAAACAACATGGCATCGATGGATACACACACACACATATAAAGATCTAAACCAGCAAAAATTACAATTTAACGTCCGCACATTTTCTTAAATACGCCTTTTAGTCCAGAATCATCAAACTGTATATATGTAATATTAAATAAGAAATTAGAAGGGGAACTTGACTCACTTGCTTTTGCACTCCAACAATATCTTAGTCTCATATGCTCTAGCTTCTTCTTGCTTTTTGTGATTTCTCCACCTAAGGGGTCCAGATCTAGATCCAAACAATAATTCCACAGTTCTTAGCAGAAAAGTGGAAAAAGAAATATGTATAATATTATTATTATAAAACTTTCTTACGTGTTATTTAAAAATTTAAGCAACTGACTGTTAAAGATTATTGGAAAGATACATCAACATCAAACACATCAAAATCACAACCAACCAACAAAAGTATAAAAACTTACAGAAATTGCCTACAGATAAACGGATAACACAGCTGAGTAAAGAGGGTTACATACCGAATCAGTTTGATAGTGAAGTCAGGTCGTTGCTAGACGCCACCCGTTTGTTGGATGTCAAATGAGGGTTTCAGTTGCTGAGTAAAGAGGGTTCCGGTCGCTGGACCCTTATTTGCAACAAGTTGTTGTGAGGGTTTCATTTAAAACCTGCTAGAACATTGTAAACAGTTATGATGGAATTGAAAATAAAAGCTACAAAATTGCTTTTAATGCCGGATAAAATATTGACCCACGTGATTCTAATCAATTCAAGCATAGTCTGTTAAAAAAAATTCCTCACAACCAGAATCATGTTTTTCCCCTTTTGAACTTCCAGGCTCAGTTTTCACCTAACAATAAGTACCCAATCATTAAAGGTTAAGGTTTATGATAATACTTCTCATTCTTCTGTCATAACACAATCATATCAAGAAAACCCGATCTTACCTTAATGCCACCGATCTACAGGAAGGGAGAAGATGCAAGTAAAAAGATTTTTGCCAGAACCTTGTCGGAACCCTAACCGCCATGGTCGTAGTTGGGGATAGGGTTTCTTAGTGTCATAGCTACCACCGTCTTTGGTAGCTAGAATGGATTTGAGAGCGAGAGAAAGAAGATAATTTTAATTTTGAAATGTGAATCTGAGAGTGAGAGAGAATTTGAATCTTGAAATATGAATATGAGAGAGAGAGAGAGAACATGATGGGGGCGGATAAGAAGATGAAATGAAACCCTAATGCTTAATGTATCCGTGTTTTTTTCTTTTGTGCATTTGAATCTTGTATACTATGCTTCCCAGACTTGTACCGTGCATAGACTTCTTGTACAACATGCTTTAGGTCTTGTACAACTTAAAAAAGTGGCAAATGACCATTTCTGCCCTTCCTATATGCATATTAATATAGTATAGATATTAAAGCTATTGGGCCTTACTGGTACTAATCGAAACAACTGAACAATCGCCAGGGCAAATGAAGAAATGGAAGTGCGATTCAAAAGTGTAAAATCTGTCAGTCGGTCAATTTATTCAGTTAAGGTTCTTGGCTTTTGGCTTCTACAATTGCATTGTTGTCTGATCGAATCTGGTTAATCAACAATTTTTTTCTTGGTTTATTACTTTAAGGTTAATTGTTAATTTGTGAGTTAGTTCTTTGATTTCGGTAATTTGAATTGTGGTTTGCTTGACATATTTTGGTGCATATTGGATAGCTTCTTATAAAATTTAATCTATAGCTTGGAATCATTGCTCATTGTTAGTAATGTTAAATTGCAATATTTAGATTACGACGGTTGATTGGTTATAATAATTGATTGTGAGTTACTGTTAATAATAGGAGGTAAAGCTCCATGGTTGGCATATGGAGTTCAAGAAATTGTTTGAAAAATGTGTTGGCCGACTTAAAATTTTGTAGTTTTTTTTATTCTTGATTTGTTATGTCATATGTGTTATGTTATTAGGGCTGATTTATGTTCGTTTTACAGAACATCAATGTCGCAAATGAGTTCGTCACCTTTCGTACGTACTAAGATTTTGCGATTGAAATCTGTATATACTTCTGATTTTAGTGGGTCGTACAACACTAATGCATTTATACATAAGACAACCATTGCGTTTCCATAGGATAACTCAAAAGCTGCCTAAACTATGCGTTTAGATGCAGTTGGTATATTGTTTTATTTAGTGCATTATGTTCTGTTTATAAATATATGTTGCTTCAAACCTAGTGTTTTCTTTGCAAGTTATTTGTTGTCTTATGTGAAATTGTTGAAGGTGAGTAACTGATTGTGGCTCCAGAGGAGTTATTGCGGACTGTGGTGAAGCTTTCATTTGAAATCATCTGCTGAGGAGGGAAACGTGATGTTTATTTAATTGGAACGTCCATTTTTCTATGGTAATGGAATTAACTTGGTGTTAATTTGGTTAATTGATCATGTTATAACTTCTTTTTGTTAGAATGACTTATCTTTATTTGATCAAATTGTTTTTTGATGATTTTTTTACTGTTGTTATCTGAGATGTTTGTTTTATGTGGTTTTCTTAGTTATTAGATGATATACAACATAGGAAGATTTAAATCTTTGTTACCCAGGTAAAATGATCAAACGATGGCCAATCACAACCAAATAAAAGGAATAATGGTAGAATGTAGGGTGGTTTATGTGTTTGTTTGCTGTAAGAGTAAAGACTAATTTTGGTTCTGTTAATTTTTAGTGTAATCGTAGTTGAGTGTAAAAGTGAATTTGGGACATTAAGGGTGATGGATGCCGATGATTTTGTGAAAGCTATCTCTAAATGAGTCGTTTTGTGAGTTATTCTTGTGGGTTGTTTGCTTTCAATTTCGTTATTTGTTTCTGTGTGAAAAATGAGTTCTAAATTTTGTCATGAAGACTTTTGGGTGTAAAAAACTTAGTTCGCTTATTTTGTGTACATATTTGATGCTAACATTAGCACTATTGTTTTGTATATCTAAATTAAATATCAAAGACAACATATGGAACGTTTGGGACTTGGTTTTTTGTAAGTTAGTTATGTTTTCTATTGGCACTGGCATCATGTCATCGTTAAACATGCCATATATAAATTAATATCACATGACTTATGACATCTTTCTCTTGCAGGTACGTGGATGCGCCTAACGCCTCGACCGTCAACTGCTGAAGCTGATTTTATGGTTCCGTTTCATATGGTAAGTGCTGCGAGTCATTTAAGTAAGCTCACACCTGCATGATTTTTATGTACTAAGTGGTTTGAGTCGTATAACTGTTGGTTTCTTAATTTTTTAACTTTTTAAAATTTCTTTCGCATAATATAGCAACTTTACGGGTAATGTAGTAGATGTTCAAGATAACCTTTATATGTTTGCTTCCTTTGGATTTTATAAATACAAGCTTGAAATGCAGAAGCTAGGCTCTAATGTTTAGATGGTCACTGTTATGCTAAGCGGTAGCTTTTTTGTTTCAAGTAACCCATACGTGTATCTATATGTAGATTACATTTTTATGTTTGGTCTTTTTTTACAGCATTCATGGCGATTATAATGGGATGTAAGTTTATTATTTGAGCTAACAAAACGGAATAGATAGACATCTTAATTCTTAAATACTTCATAGGAATGTATTTCATAATGTTTACTGGGGCTTTTCACTAAAGTTTGAGTAAATGAAGTGCTTGATTCCTTGAAAGAAGCATCGATTAATACACACATTTTATTTTTGTTATTCGTTTGGGTGACTTTTAACTTGATTGATTTGTCAGACACTCTGACCCATTTGATATATTTGCATAAATCATACCTATGTTAACCCTTTTATATGTAGATTGGTTGACATTGCCAGCTTAAGTTTGGGTTTTAAAATAACACTACGAGTTCTGATGTTGTTATTTACATACACTTTGTGTTTTCAATTCGCCTCATTAGTTCTAATACAATGGAGGTGATACTGATGCCATTAAAGTTACTTCACATCACCATGGTACAGCATAAACAGCCTATGACACTCATTTAATTAATGACATTCATAAGAACGAAATATTGTAAAAGAGGTTATCTGGTGGTGATTGTTTGTTTATTTATTTTTTGCTCGTGTATACTTTGTTGACTCAAAAGAAGTGTTAAGACTTAAGAGCATGAGTTTGGGTCTGCATATGGGGTTAAATCTAACAGAAGTTCCAGCTTTGTTTATGGATTGTTGGGCTCCTCTAAATAAAGTTACTTTACTCTTTACTTGCTTAATCTAAGATATGTAATATAATTGTGTTTTTAGGTCTGTTTCATGGACACAAATTTGGTATGGAACATATGCTACTATTATTGGTGGAATCTATAGCGCAGTTACTTACTTGGGTGTGGTTAGTGCACCTCCTTAATATTTTTGATCCAAACATGATCTTTCTCAGGACATCATCCTTATCTGTTGTTTTTTATGTTTAGATTCATATGCTTGTCATGCAACATTCTCAATTTCAATCGATTCCGTCAACTTTTAATGAATGCCATTAAAAGATGCAAAAGGATGACCCAAAAGTGATGACCATGTACTGGTAAACTTCTTTTCATTTATCTCAAGTTTAATTTAAATTGAGACCTTATGATACACTTTTGTAATATAAATTGAGTACATGTGATAACTTTGGACCCATTTACTTATGAATGAGTCAAGTTTAGCATAACGGGTCGAATTAAAATGTTTAGCCAGAAAATGACGGGTCAAAATGTCAAATGATTTGAAGGTTGCTCCACTTTAAGTTTGTGAACATTTATAAAAAAAATCAAAAAATATATATAAAAAAATGTGATATAAAACACGGAAGACAAGAATTACCCGAGTGGTAAATGTGATATAAAACATGGAACACACGTATTTACTAATTAGAAGAGGTTTGCTATATGCTTAATATAAACAGTTATAATAATTTAAGGCAACATTGACCAGGGTGAAACTTCTATGTTGATACAAAGATTACATGCAGTCACTGGTTCCACATCTTCTGCCTTGTCTGATGATGAAGGTTCCCTTGACCAGGAGGAAGGTAAGCTAACTTTAATGTATATTTTATTTATTTTTATATTTTAGTTAAATGTATACTATATCCTTTTGTGCTCAAAGGTACCTTTAATTTTTGTGGTCAAACAAATTATATTTCAACTTTAAACTTGACATGAAATCTTTTAATATATAACATATAAAAATATGCGAACAAAATAATATGTACATCGTAGTTGTAACATGTAAACAAATAATTACTGTATATCCACATCATTTTGAATTTGGAATTACAAGGGTTGACCTTGAAAGTCAAGAAGATAATTAAGTTGAGGAATTTAACTCTTTATGGCAACATAGGTGGAGGGAGGGTTCAAACAAGGGAAAAACAGACACCACTATCACAATTCAGACATGCTATTATTGTCTAAGTGGCTGTCTGTGGCTCAGTATAGGTTGTCCAGAGACATTGATTATGCGCCTTTACCTGGCTTGGTGTTGGGCCCATATTCTTTTCTTGTGGAAACAGTTAACGAGACACACGAGTTCTTTAGCAATGCATTGGCATTTGAAACATGGATAACCTGAATTGATTGATTTGTTTTTTAGTCTTTTAAATTATTGATTTGCTTTTAGTCTAAATAATACAACGTTTTTGTGAATATCGGACCAATTGTGCTGAACATGGTAGGATTGCCTATGTGAGGTATTTGTGATTTAACATTCATTCATTTTGCCATCTCTACTTCTATGTACTGCCTTTGAGTTGCCTGGTATGCTCAAACATATTTGGTTTTGTTGTGTGCAGATACGCCAGCACATGTTACAGTCCATTTCGAGAATCATGGGAGCTATGGGTACGATGGTTGCTGCATTTTTTAGGTATTTTCTTGATTTATTCCATTTTCTTCATGTTGAGGTAACAGGATCCACCTACAACTTTTATATTTTTAGTTGGATGAAAATGGTGGACTGAATCCAGCTTTTTTATATTGTCATGCCAATGCAACTTCACACATATATGTGGGTTGTAAATCATGAAGTGTACATGTTGTTTGACTTTTATAACTATTAAGTTCTAATGATTTTTAAACCATGGGATTTAAAACTTGGTCCATTTATTGTTAGGGTAAATGCGAACAATAATCTTATCTATTAGAGTGTTTACTACAAAAACTTAAGTTTAGTCATTTATAGGCTTACAAAACATTATTTCCTGTATCTATTTGAATTCTCACTAATTCGAAGAATAGAATAAACTAATGATACGCTTTGTTGTTCTATTTGCTGCACCAGGAGAGCTTTCTGTTTGCCCGTTGTTGTTCCCATTGTGATGCACCACGAGAGCTTTCTATTTGTGCCTTTGTTGTCGGGAGTGTTGTTTTTTTTCTAAACATTCTCCACATTCTCTTTAAGGTGCACCAATTGCGTTTTTGTTCGTAAATGTAGACCGACATGATATCAGCTAAAAGGGCTTAACGAGCATACCAATTTTTAATGGAATTGGATTCAAGAAAGTGGACAGGAAGTTGAACCACATTTCCATTATTCGGGCATACAGGACTACTAATGTTGGTAACAAGTTTCTATAATTGATTTTTGTTGTTTAAGCTTCTCTAAAGGTATGTTTACAGATCTAATTTTAACCTTCATCTTCAATTTTCATCGCAGAGCCGTTCACCTTTCTAAAATCACTCATCTTCATCTCCAAGGTACAACCTTATGTGTTTATTGGTTGTATGTTTTGTTTTCTGTATATAAAAGATGCCTTGAAGTGATTCTAGACTCTTTATTCATTTCGTTTAATTATTAAATTGATTGTATTTGTTTACTATTACATCTTTGACTATAGAGGAATAGAGGTGGTTGTTAAGGTTGGTTGGGGTGCACATTTAGATTACCAAATTATGGAATTCGAATATGATTTAGGTTAGTTTAATTGCCTCACATCAGTTGGAACCATCTCGGTTGTTTCAAACCCCTAATATTGTTCACTTTCTGTTTTTTAGACACTGAACATATGGGTCTTCACTCTTGATTTAAATCAACGGTGGACTGCAAGATTTTATAGAGATGATAATTTGAGCCTTGGAGATAGTTGTATGCGTTGACCCTGCTCATAATGTAAGAGGGACGTCCGCCTTAAGGCTACTTTTTTATACCTAGATGTGTCCTGATCATTGTGGTATTTTCCCTATCATTGTGGCATCCTGTTGTTATTGCGCGTTCAACTGTTGTTTTGGGCAGCGATGACAACATCGTTTTTCCACAGCTATGACGCCTGCTATTGGTTTTGCATACCGGCTGTGAAGGCGATGTAAATGCCATTTGAGATCGCTGAACGCGCCCTTTGTCAAAGTTGCTGTCATCCATACATACTTCGTGTTGACATTATCAGCTGCCTTTTCATTGTGAGCACGACAACGACGGCACACCTAAGTTCATGTAAGTAGCCCATGTTTTACCTAACAAAGGCTGGATGTTTGATGCTCAGTTTTACAAGGCCATAGTGGGGGTTAGAATAAAAAAACTATGTATATAGAAAAATGATGTACCTTCAACTTAAATATTGAAAACTATGGGTATAGAATAGATATGAATGAGGTTCACTTAATTTGTTTAATAAAATTAGTTTTTAAGTTTTGCTTACTTTGATCCTTGATCGTGAGGTAGAATTTTAAGGTTGTGTGTGCATGATTATCCATATAGTTGTTTAAATATGATTCCATGGTAAGTTGTGCCTATCATTTGTCTACAATGTTTTTATCAACAAGATAGTACACTTTTTGGTTTCATGAGCCCATGCCAATATAAATTGCAATAAAATGTTGGGGTTTTGACCCAAACAGTCTGTTGGTTTAGTTTTTATTCTTATAATTTAGCCATTATAGCAATTATGCAATATTATCTATCACTTTTTTGGTCCATTAATTTTCATAGATTTACGTCGTTGGGTTTTTAAATTGTCATACCAATCTCATCCACTCAACTCTGTAACCTCTTCGAACTAAATCGATTGGCCGGATGGGTTTGGTTTGACTGAAGATGTGTTTTCATTAATGAATTTGTGCAATATGTTTGACTAACATCACCGCTGCGGCAAAAGTTGTGAGACACCTCAGCTCACATCAACACCTGCAACATGCGTTCTCATTAACTCATACATTGACGTAGCAAGATCCGTTGTTATTAGATAAATTCCTTCGCCTTTGTAGTTTACTTTATTAATTTTTCTTTTCTACATATAGCTCTAGCAACATCCATACATAAAGTGTTAAACGAATAGTAGGTTATTATTTCCATGGGTATTACTTCTCTTAAATCTAGCGGCAGGGCCATGATGAGCAAGGTAACATATTTGGGTTGTCATGTATCTCTTTTACATAGGCCTACTAAACGACCTGTGTTGGCAGGTTGACGGGTCTACCTTGACACAAACCCGAAAATAAAGTATATCGTACTTTGTATGCGTTAGTATATTGTGGGTGACTTCCAGGTTGTTTGGCCATCTTGACATAAGTAAACACTAATTATTTTTATTTTACCCGTTTCACATGTTTAACATGAAACATAAGCAAAATCAACCCATTTATAAAACAAATGGGTCAATATTTGGCACCTCTATTGGTACATGTCTTTGTTTACAATGGTTATGGGCAGTAGGGAATTTTAGTCCCGTTTGACCCGTTTACTTTTAAACTACTTATTTTAAATTTACCCGTTTACATGTTATGGTAGAACATAACCATTTTTTCCATGATTACAACCTGCCTGAACTGGTTTTTAATTTTTATTACAACCTGGCCTAAGTTAACATGTTTCTGTTTTAGCTATACAAAAAATTGAATTAACCACTTGACCAACCAGGGGTCAAATACAACCAGCATTTTGCCGGGCATTGTATCCAATTATATATTGCTTATGTGGCTGACCCTGTGTCTGTGCATATGTATGTGTATGCAATTATCATTGTCAGTACATTTACATTTATATTTATATTTACATGCATGTGGTTTACGGTCTTGCTTTTCACTTGGAATTTTTACGATGACCACTTAGGCGAATTACCTAAGTTACATACATAGATTTAAATTTGAGAAAGTTGAAAGGCGGTATGTGTGTTAGGTTGTGTGTATGTCTGTTAGGTTGTGTATGTGCTTAAGGAGATAAAGTACCATGTTTTGACTTTCCTAGGCCCAAGTAAGATGAAATT
Organism: Ambrosia x helenae; assembly: GCA_030844895.1. Taxonomy (NCBI): domain Eukaryota; kingdom Viridiplantae; phylum Streptophyta; class Magnoliopsida; order Asterales; family Asteraceae; genus Ambrosia; species Ambrosia x helenae. Next base: position 34,987 of record JAUTDX010000326.1, on the reverse strand, counting down.
TATTGAGTCTTGTTTCTTCTTCGTCTTACACAGTGTTGAACAAAACTCCATGACCTATCGCAATTTCAAATTAAAATCAATGTTTTTTACCAATATAATGTAGTGTATTTTAATGCTTTTTTTCATGATTGCTAGGCTGTTTCGATTACGCTGTGAGGAATTTTATTGTACTTTTGCACCGGGGATCGATTAGTGAACAATATGGCACTGCGACTGTGAATTGATCGTCCATATCGATTAAGCCGGTTGACTATATCTGTTGGTTCATGTGTCTCTACCTCATGTTTAGGCGCGTTGCTTTCGATATAGTGTCATGTGAATCACTTGGCAACCTATAACCTGCCTCGGGTGATGATGTTATTATTCATTTCATTATTTGTTTTTAACACATCAAATCAAACAGTTGTAAATTGATATATCCATTGTTGTGTTACATTAAACTTTTTTGATGGTATTTTGCATGCAACAAAAATCCATACGACTTGTATTACGTAACTTTAAATAAATAAAAGAACTTGCAAACTACAATCTTTATAGAATTTTTTTTATTTTACTTGTAGATGCACCGTGAGTCTCCACGGGACTCTAACCTAGTACTCTATATATAAGTTGATTCAACTTAAGGTAGCAACATTGGTTTGAGGAGGAGCATACGCTAAATATTTTGCGAGCTAAACGTATGATGTTGCTTCTTAAACTTAGGTTATCTAAGCCCAAAACATTAATAAAAAAAACGTAAGTTTTCGCAAAACTAAAACCAAACGGTTTCATATCCGAGCACCAAATATTTCTTGTTTAGTATTCTAGCCTACGCAGAAAATGTTTAGATATCACAACAAGTCTTAACATCGATCATTACGAGTTTATCACTAAAAATAAATAAAAGGATACATAGTTGAATTTATATGGTTGAATGATTATATCAACTCTAAAATATTATCAAACAAAAGAATTGACCTACGATTCACATTCCATGTACTCTAAATCATTGACACTCAAATCTCAATAAAGAATGAGTCACACATGAAACGTAAAAGCCTAACTGGAATTATTATAAACGAAGCTTCACCCGAAAGAGATGAGACCACGTTTGTGAGATGAAAATTATATTGGCATAAATTATTTCTTAAGAAATGAAATGAAAAATCATTATATGTTTAGTGCTTTTTTTTAATAAAAAGCCATTTAAAATATGAATTTATGAATACATAACTTTTATACCGACCAACATTAAGATTGGAAAATACAACATTATTTATAACAATACCTAATGTTTATACCTACACTGTTATAATTTTTGTCTGAATTATTATTTGATACCAATAATGTTTTCATATCATTTTTTCTTACACCTTAAATAGGTTAAATTCAAAAGTTCGCGGTTCGGTTCGTAGCTCGCTTGAAATAAACTAGCTAAAAAACTCAATTTGAAACGACTTGAGATGAGCCGACTCATTTTCTAATGGGGAAGTGACGCCACCCAATTTTGCCATGGGTACCCCACTACTCCCATGGCAACACTGCCACCAATGGCATGGGTAGTGGGGGAGGGTAGATTTCACGGGGGCTTGGCCACGGATAGAATGGGAGTGGTGGGTTTTTTTTTTTTTATGGGTTTGATAGCTAATGGTAGTGTTGTTTTCAAATTTGTGTTTGAGGACAGTGAATCAGTGGAGTGATGTGTCAATGTAGAATTGGAGAAAATCAGGGTAGTTCAGGGTGGCGCCCCTCCCATCCTAACCGAGTCGAGCTCGATCTTAGATTTACTCGGCTATTGGCTTGGTTCATTGGCTCGTTTAACTCCGAGCGAAGCTGCCTCGTTAAATTTCGAGCTTGAGTTGAAACCCAACTTGACTCGTCTAGTTTACAGCCCTTGGCTAAATCGGTTCATTTGATGCAGAGAAACTTTAATTTCGTGATACTCTAAGTTTTATAAGTGTTTCCTTCATAATATTTATTTATTTATTTTTGTCTAAATAAAACATACATGAGTTTATAAAAACATGAGGCCGGCTAACGTACAAAGCCTTCTTAACCTACAAAGTGTGAGAAGCCATCCTGGCCCTCCATCTCCCACCTTCTACGTTTTATAAGGAAAACCTCGTACATTAATTACCCATGTTTGTCATTAATGGCAGTTATCAATTTGAGGGTAAAACAGACAAATTACAAACTAAAATAATTTGAATTTTTTAATCCAGCGCCCAAATCAACCTCATTAATTGACGGTTACTTCATTTTATGCGTGCGATTGATTCTCCAAAAATCAAAACTGACACCGAAGTCCAAAAATCAAAAATCAAAAAACAGAGCATCGGAGAAACACTAAATCATATCAACAAATATGCCTCCAAAACGCAAATCAGGTAAGGAATTGTTCATGATTTTACTTTAATTTTGATCGTATTTTGATCGTATTTTACTTTAATTTTACTTCATGATTTTACTTTAAAAACCTAAAACAGGTGAAGGACGTGAAAAAAGTAAAGGCGTTTTACTGATTAGTATGATGTTTTGGTGATCTATAGTTGCAGATGCGTTTTGAAGTTTTAGTAGAGGCGTTTTATGAATTTAGTAATGCATTAGATAATTTTTTTGTTTTAAGTTGGACGAATGTTACTGAATGTAACTGATTGTTATTGATGGAGGCGTTTTAGTTAATTATGGATTCGTTTTACTAATGTTGCTGATGAATAAGATGTTTAGTAACCTGTTGTATGAAAAATTGGATGATTCTGTTATAAATGCGTTTTGTAATTTAGTAGATGCGTTTTACTAATGATACTAAGACTGTCATATTATGCAGTAAAACGCCTTCAGTGATATAATAAAACGCCTTCAGTGATATAATTCTAATGTAAAATTATGCATTGTTGTTGTTTGTTTTGATGTCTTAAGCATAACAACCAAGGGATCCAGGGTCTGATGATGACAAACTCCTTTAAAAGATTTGAGAAAGTTAAAGAAAGATGTAGATAACCCAAAGAAAGGTGTTCAACAAGAATCTTTTGATCATTTGATCTATCACAATCTGAAAAAACACAGAAGAAGCCATCTGGTCAAACATGGAAGCTAAGAGGAAGGGGAGGGATGAAATCTTAAACAACAAAGACTGAATGGGATTGGTGGTTTACGAATGTGGTGGGTGGTTTGTTTGGTAGTTTTTTGGCTTTTAAGTTAGTATGTTTTCTTGGATGTGGTTTTTTGGTTTTTCTTTTTTTTTTTTTTTTGGGTTTTTGGATGTTTAAAAATGGGGCATGGATGGTGATCTATGCCATATGTAATGAATGATTATATATATAAATGTTTATTAGTAAAACGCATCTATTAAAACAATAAAACGCATCTATTAGTTTGCTCATCAGAAGTTAGGCCATCAGTGGTTTGATTCAGCAGTAGTTAAAACGCATTTGTAAACCCATAAAACGCATGTGTATCAATGTTCATCAGTAGTTTGCTCATCAGAAATTAGGCCATCAGTGGTTTGATTCAGCAGTAGTTAAAACGCATTTGTAAACCCATAAAACGCATGTGTATCAATGTTCATCAGTAGTTTGCTCATCAGAAGTTAGGCCATCAGTGGTTTGATTCAGCAGTAGTTATTAACTTCTTCTTCAGTAGTTACAAACACTTCATCAGAAGTTATCAATCAACAGTAATCAGTAGTTTCATTAATCAGATAAAACGCATTTGTTAATCTTAAAACGCATGTATTTATTTTTTGAATCTTATCAATAACATAATATCACCAGATACATCAAAACGCATGTTAAAACATAATAAAACGCATTTGAATCTTAACAATAACATAATATCACCAGATACAAAACGCATGTTAAAACATATTAAAACGCATTTGAATGTTATCCTAAACATAAATATCACCAGATACATCAAAACGCATGTATAAAACATACTAAAACGCAAATGATTATCTTCAAATCCACAAAACATCAAAAATTTTTAATGGAATGCTCAACCTCTGTTTTCATCACTGATCTAAAAAAACTTCAAAACAGTAGAAACTTCATGTTCTTCATCGAATAAGAATTCAGGTTCATTGTTTAGATCTGAAAACACAAATTAAGAGTAAGATCACGATTAATTGAAAAACAATAAAAACAGAGTACATACCGAACATGGTGAATAACTCGGCAAATTGATTATGATTTTCGTAAAAAAATTGAACCAGTGATCGACTATGATTGTAGATTTTTGAATATGGTAAGAATTGATAATCGTATATTATGGAATCAGTTATGAAATTTGAAAAATTGATGAACGATAAAACAGGGATTTGATAATAAACGTGATTAATTGATATGTCCAATTGACTATACTACCCCTCTAATCAGTTAAAGAGTAAAAACAGACAAGTTCCACGTGGCATCATTTTGTGGCTTCTTACACTTTATAGGATAAGAGACTTTGTACCCTACACTTTCTCTAAAAACATAACTAGAATATATTTTGACAATATCTTCTTCCAATTTAAATTTTTGAACAATAAAAATTTGTAATAAGAAAAGTGTGCTCCACCCTACCACACCTACCACAACTTCCCCACCCCCTTTTAATCCATAACAATTCAACATATCTTCTTCCTATGAAGTCATCAACCAACCTATGCTATATGCCCCTCTTTTCAAAATAATCTTTTTTGTACTAATGTTATCCAACTCTCTTCTTCCCTTTTAATTTATTAATATTTGTTTCTACCATATTTATTTCATTCAAACGCGTTATTTACTTTCTTTATGTTCTTTACCTTCTTGTTCTTACAATAATCCAATATTTTTTTAAATAATTTATGGTTTGTATAGAACAAAGTTAAGTTTTTTCAGACACCCATTTGGAGATAGGTTATAAAAATTTGATCTTTAAATCAAATCTTGTACCCAGTAAGCCCATGTGAGCTTTCTTGATCTTTTTATTGTATAAAGATTGAATCTTTAGGTTTCTTGATTGGTTCTGCACAAAGTTTTTATAAAGGGTCTGTTATTATTGTGGTTTTACATAAGAAATGTTTGGAACTCAAAGCAAGAGAGATCTGTCTCTTGAAATCCAATCACAGATACCTATTTTAAGACCAAGTATTCATTCTAGAAGAGCTAATATTACTGTCAAGTTTCAAGATCTTTATGGGTTCACAGTTGAAGGCAATGTTGATGATGCTAATATATTGAATGAGGTTAGGGAGAAGGTGAGGGAACAGGGTAGGGTATGGTGGGCATTAGAAGCTAGTAAAGGGGCTAATTGGTATTTGCAGACTCATGTAACTTCTGCACTTAAGTCGTCGTTGAAGTTTTCGGCTTTAGTGAATGCTATTACCCTTAAGAAGCTTATTAGAAAGGGGATACCTCCTGTTTTGAGGCCTAAAGTTTGGTTTTCTTTGTCTGGAGCTGCGAAGAAGAAGTCGACCGTGCCTGATAGCTATTATAATGATTTGATCATAGCTGTTGAGGGTAAGGTTACCCCTGCGACAAAGCAGATCGATCATGTGAGTTCGATGTGTTCTTTGTTCATGTTATATCATATATGTTTTGGTTCAGTTTTATCTTTTCTGTTTTTGTAGCGATTATTTGGAATGTGAATTGCAGCTTGAATGCCTTATGTTTATGTGATTTATTTGTCTTTACATGATCCAGAGTTTGTCAAGGCCATTTTGCATATTTATGTGTATAATTGAAGGGATATAGTGATATATAATAATTGTTGTTGATGATGTAGTGGAATATGGTTGCTTTCAAATTCAGACACCTCAATTTGTTTACTTTAAGTTTTAGGGGTTGTTTGGTTGCTAAATCATTAAGAGGCCTGAATGGTTAAGAGGCTCTGAATGATTAAGTGCCGAATGGTTCAGCTATGCACCAAGTCTGAATGGTTCAGCTCTTAATCATTCAATTCAGAGCCTTTTTTAGGTTGAAACAAACAGTCTGAATGCTGAACCATTCAGAGCTGAATGACACATTTTTTAAGTACTAAAGATCGGTTTATACTGTACTCCCTAGCTGATTTTTTTTAATATATTTTGGAATGCAGGACCTGCCACGGACTTTCCCTGGTCATCCATGGTTGGACACTCCCGAAGGTCATGCTTCTCTGAGACGTGTTCTTGTTGGTTACTCTTTTCGTGATTCTGATGTTGGTTATTGTCAGGTATGTATCTATACGCTTATTTACACTTTTCAGTATCCACTTTCTTCAAACTAACAGAAATCAACAAGAAACTTCATTGACCTGTATAATGTGTAGTAAAGGCATTTGATACTTGGATACAAATTAGATGCGTGAGAGATTAAAGTGGCAGAAAAGACGAGTATGAAAATCACAACAGTGTGTTAAATATAATTACATAAACTAGGTTATTACGATATAATCTATACTTGGTGATTTGACCTTATGCAGTTGAATACGTTTTCGGGTGACTTTCAACGTGTATAATATACTCAACACATTTCCTTTGTAGTTAGATCTTTTAGCTTAACCCATTGACCCCTTGAGATAAAATATACCCCATTGAACTGTTTGTATGGAAATGGCTGAAATAACCACCTCTAGCTTGAAGTCGTCAAGGTTTAAAAGTATGGAATCGTGCCTAGAGGCGTTTTTCCTAGGCCTCACGAGGCGTACGCCTCAAGGCAAACTGATGCGTAAGCCCAAGGCAGAATTAAAAAATAAATATAAATATTATATATCTTATAAGAAATGAAATATTAACTAATTTTAATTTCATCACCAGGTTCATCAAAAACACACATTAAAAAGACATGGAATGCTTGAAATTGACACAAAGTTTAAAACATAAAAAGACATAAAAAACCCATGAGGCACCCTTGAGGCACAGTTTTTGTTGAATAAAAAACTTTTTTTTATGGAACAGACATATTAATATGCCTGGATAATCCCTTTTCTTCCACTTCCAGTTCCTATGTTAATAGGGTTGGGACTTCTTTTTCCGACGACAACAAAAAGTCTTCGTCGTATGTGGGCTTTTCAGAGTGTTTTATTGTTAAGTATAGTCGTCATGATTTTTTCTATGAATCTGTCTATTCAGCAAATAAATAGCAGTTCTGTCTATCAATATGTATGGTATTGGATTATAAATAATAATTTTTCTTTAGAATTTGGATACTTGATCGATGCACTTACTTCTATTATGTCAATATTAATCACTTTGGAATTATGGTTCTGATTTATAGTGATAAGCTCTTTGAGGCGCACGTACAAAATAACACCTTGAGGCACCGCCTCAGATTCGTTTTCTTACAGAATCACCTTGAGGCGCGCCTCGAGGCGATCGCCTCACCCGTTTTTTAAACCATGGAAGTAGTAGGAACAGAAAATCGGTCACTAGAAAAACATTAATCTTTGTTCTTTGTGTTGCTTTGAAGTTTGATGAATATGCATTTACTGCAGGGTTTAAATTATGTCGCTGCATTATTGTTACTCGTGATGAAAACAGAGGAAGACGCGTTTTGGATGTTGGCGGTTCTTTTGGAAAACGTATTAGTCAATGATTGCTACTCAAATAACTTATCAGGCTGTCATGTAGAACAAAGGGTGTTTAAAGATTTGTTGAAAAAGAAATGTCCAAGGTAATAATATTTTTCTGTACTTAATAATGTCATTGCTATATATATATATATATATATATATATATATATATATATATATTTACGATAAAGGTACAGTTTTTCAAACTTTGAGTATTCTGGGATGCAGTGTATATGCTCATTTAGAAGCTCTTGAGTTCGACGTCTCCCTTGTTGCCACCGAGTGGTTCCTCTGCCTCTTTTCAAAGAGTTTGCCTTCAGAGGTTAATATTACTGCCTTTCCCCCTTTCCATACACACATATGTATATCATTAAAGTTGCACATGTACATGTATGGATCTAAATTTCTAATAGTTCTGTTCCTACGCAACTTATGCAGACAACCTTGAGAGTTTGGGATGTTCTCTTTTATGAAGGAGCAAAGGTTTTACTTAACATGGCTCTTGCTATATTTAAGGTGATTTACTTTACTTTGTCCTTACCTACGACTAATACGAGTAATGCCTACCCTTTCTAGTCCATTAATTCATTAAAATGAAAATCGCAACTTGGTTTAAGGAAAAAGGACTCATTATCTGTCTAATATCAAGAAAATGGCAAGTTCCAATAGTGAATTACTTCAAAGGCCGATTTACCGTTTATTTGGATGAATACACCATTAATTGTGCCCCTAATTTCTCCATTATTGACGGTGCATTGAGCGAGTTCACTACGTTACATTTAGCCAGAATGACAATAACTGCCTAAATTAAAGACGAACTGCATATTGCTTGGAGTTGGAATTCGGGTTTTTTTATTCTAGATTTGGTTATGTAGTTGGGTTTTGCGATCAACATAGTTTTTGTTTTGTTCATTTGGGTTTAATACATAACACACATCTATTATATAAAATCTTTTTAAAAATTGGGGGCCCTTAATTTTTGGGGCCCTAGGCACTTGCCTAGATTTGGAAGTCTATAGGGCCGGCCAAGCTTATGGACAAAGCCAAAGCCAAACCTTTATGGTGATTTCTAGCTTTGGTTACACAGTTAGTGACGATTTTCAACTCAACTCCATACAAATGTCGTAACTTTGATATCTTAATCTAAGTGTTCACAAGTCTCCAGAGTCCAGACGGTGTAGGGGGGACAGAGTGGAACTCCTGCACACATCAGGAGCTTGAGGGAACACCGCCCATGTGTTGCAGCCTGCGGGGTGTTCCCACAAAACATCGAGCGGCCAGCGTCCCCTGAGATTCATTGATCATCAATATAACTATCCCCCAATCAAATTATGACCTCACAATAATATCCAACTAATACTATGCTACGACATTTACACTTCATACGTAAACACAATGGTTAAAGTCTAATACTTTGTACGTGGGCTTCGAATGTTCATGTTTCTTACAAAAGATCCAGGTGTCATAAATATTTATTTCTGTAATATGGAGGAGTGATAACTGATAAGTTTCATAACAAGTCTCGTGGGTCTACTGTTATTTGCAGATGAAGGAAGAGGAGTTGCTAATGGCAAATCATGTTGGGGATGTAATCAATATAATACAGAATACCACTCATCATCTCTTTGATCCCGACGAACTATTGACAGTAAGTCTACGCTCTAATACAGATGTTTCCCTCTTTTTTACTCGCGTTTCACCACATTCCTATATGTAGATGTTTTGATCCTACCGTTTTCGTCATTTGGGCCGCGCTATAAGGAAAAAAATAACATTTTGTATTGGTACTTATGAGTGCAGGTCGCCTTTGATAAACTCGGGTTTATGAGCACAAACATATCAAAGGAAAGGAAAAAGCAAGAGCCAGCAGTAATGGCAGAACTCGATCAAAGGTTAAGACGGCTAAATTCTAGTAATCTGGAAGAGAACAGCTGACATCTGTCGTTTAAGCTTAATAAACCTTAATATACTTGGACATGTTGTACAAATGCTAAAAAGGCTGCAATGCCTAGCATGTTTGTTTTATACTATTAATTATGTTTAGGAGGTAACTTGGCTCACAAGGGATTTGTGTTCAAATCTTGTAGCTTCTGTATCAAGATGATGTTGGCTCCTGGTGCCTGTTTCTGGCTGGAGTTTATGTTTGGTTTTCTTTTGAGTATTTGGTTCATGGAAGAACAATATGGGGCAGTTTTATTTGAATGTATTGACCCACAAATCAGTGTTTTGATATCTTTTAAATGTTAAAATATAAATTATTTGATTTATTAAGAAAGTTTTATACTTTTGATTACAATGGTGGTTGCTGGAATATTTTATAGGGTGGGCACAATAAGGGTTATCTAAAAATGAGCTAGCAAAAAAAAATGACAATAAAAGAATACAGTTCATTAAATATTTGAATATAATATAAAATTACCTTGATTTCGATTTTCATCTACGTGTTTCCATCTTTTGGAAACGTTATATTACATTAGTATGGATAGGGGTCTGGACGGTGGGCCTGTCCCCACCCTACCGGTACAAGTTGACTAGTTGAGTGAATCCGCAAATGCATATGCATATACATGTTTTTAAAAGAGAGCTGCTAAACAAATGCATGTTATTAATTAGCCCCTTAATTGTATGATGTAATATGATTAGGCAACACACCAGGTTTATATAGGGCCGACAATCTCTGAGACGACCCAAAACTGACACGAAAAAAAAGCAAGGCTTGGATTGGCTAACACGGCCCATTTAAAAAAACGGGCTGGCTTTGGGTCAACCCGTTTTAAAAACAAGTCGGGTTGTTTGTGTTGACACGTATATAAAACGGGTACAATCCGCTTATAACTAGTCAAAATGTATGACTAATTTAAATTGAAGTCTTTAACAACTATGCCTACAAATCGTTCCATGAAAAAAAATAACAAAGCGTCTAAATTGAAGTCTTTAACAACTATATGCCTACATATCATGAAAAATATAGATATGTAGGCATGATTTCTACTTGGTTCAACAAAGAACACTAGCAGCCAAATGGCTAGCTTCTCCAGGCGATTTCTTCACATTGCGCTTCAAAGTTGAGCATGCTTGATATTTTAACTCAAGGATGACAATTTCCTTCACCACTTTAGCTTTGTCAGATTCAAACTGCTCATCGGCTGCAAAAAGAGTAAAATTTGAGCATCTTGTTACAGTCGGAAACTGGAATGCTAATCTTTTTTGTACCTTTTTCAAAAGTGAAGTCGCTAAAAAACTGAATGAGCTTGCTTTTGTTTGCAACTAGCACTTTCACAATCTCTTGAGGCTTGTTCCGGTTAGCAGTAAATAGCTGTTCCAAAAAAGCAAAAAAATACTATTTGAAGAAAACATAAATCCAAGTATTATTAAACAATCAAAATTTCAATTTGCACCTTGAAAACATGGAAAGCTTCTAGCTGTATGCTCTTGTTTGAATCCCTAAGAAGATTCATGCAAATTCTCATGTTGTCCAATGAGCTCACATATTGAACCATCACTGAGGTGTTTGAACGATCCGATAACATTGTCCCCAACAGCTGAAATGTTTTGCAAACTCTCAGTCATAATCACAGTAATAAATTTAATAGGAGACATCATGTATAGTCTCACTTGCTAAGGAGCTACATTACATTAAATCAAAAGAGAAAAATACAATACAATACATATGACAGAATATAGAGAAAACGGTACTTGTAAATTATACTAGAAGATCATAAAATCAAATACTAACCATGACAGCATTCCTCCTGCTGATGTAGTTGGGAGATTCCAGCAATGAGTTGTATTCCTTGAAGAACTGCACCAAACAAATATTATAAATAATAAAAAAATGGTCAAAATTAAACATAAGTTTGAGAAGGAATTTGTGTATGACTTTCTGGTGAGTAATGACTCACCCAATCATAATTCTTGGAGAGAAATTCAGCAACAGTTGACTTATGCCTGGTCAATAGCTCCTGAAACAAGAATGGAAAACAATTAAAAACATAATTTGTTAAAAATTCAAAAAGCTAATACAGAGAAAGAAGGGGGGGGGGGGGGGTACTAACTTTAAATGTTGATGTTGCATCTGATGCTATGTCAAAACTTGGATCTTGTATGTATTTGAAGAAGGTTTTAATGTGACCCGACTCCAGAATAAATCTGTGAACAAAACAGAAGTTAGCGTACAATATACCATGTGAGAACAAAATTACAGCAAGAAAAGAATACTGGTTTTCGTTGATGATACTTACTTTGCAGCTACTTGATGGCGGATACAATCTCTTAAAATTGCACCGTATGACAGAGCCAGCTCTGAGTCATCACATCTGACAATTGAATATAATCAGGTTAACTAATGAAATTATTAATTATTCTACTTGAAACAGAATGACATATGGCTAGATGGTTTTCTGTAACAGAGAACTCACCCAGGTAGCAGCATAGTCAGAAGGTCGGTATTGCGCTCCAAATAGTCAGAGGCAACTGATCGTCCATTCACTCGTTGCTTCTGCAAATTTGCAATCACATGGGTGACATCTTGACGCGTCTGCATGACACCAAACTCAATGTTTACACATCATGGAAAAACATATATAAAATAACAATCAAATCATTCCTTAAGTAAAAGACAGTTGATGCTACATACATACCCCAGGGTCCAAATTAGGAAGACAAACTATTAACATGCGAAACGTATCGTCTTTAAAAAACTCCAGTGTCAACTTCACACAAGCCTCTTCGGCCGGTTCTAACCGCTCGTCTCCATAAAGCACTGTCCTCATTTCATGAATCACTTTTCTCACTTCATCACAAGTCTGAACCACAGACATTAATATAAAAACCAAAACAATGTATAAAAAGAAGTCTAGACATAATAATAATAAGCCTTAAGCACACAATCAAGACAATACAAATATTTGACACATGCATGCATCTTTTAATAAAAAACCAAAGACCCATTAACCCTCTATAACTAAATTAAAATGGGTTTCAGCCAAATCATAGAATTAGCAAAGAAAGACACAATCTTTATAATCTTTAATAATAAAGATTATTGTCGAACCTTTTGACGGCGTTTGGAAGTACGGGGATCGGGGTTAGGGGCAGTGAGGGGAAGAGATGACGGAGGTGATGAACGAGGTCTGCAGGTGTACGAGGCTTAGATTTGAAAAGGCCCTTCATGGGTGTGGAGAAACAGGGCACCACCACCTGAGTACTCATTTTGTTAATAATAATAATAATATGTAAGGGGGGGTTTTGGGTGATTAGGGTTTTGGAGATGGATTATTATGAAGGGTTTGAAGAGAGGATATATAGCGAGGTTTGGATTAACAAAGGATGATGATTATCTGATAGAAGATGAAATTGGGGATTTGTGAGTGATTTTAGGGTTTGGAATAGGCATCAATTATATGTTTAAATCCATTATGATAATGATGATGATGAATATCATATCATGTATAACTAACTAACTAACTAACTGTTTGTTTTGTTTTACCAAATTTAGCGGGAACGACACATTCGCAGATTCAACTACTTATTATTATTGTTATTTATTTATTTAAATAAAACTAACTATAACTCTAAAGAACCTCAATAAAAAACATGTTAAATTGTTGGAATGGATATTAACGTTTAGTTGTTATCACTTATCAAATTAAACAAAATAAATGACTAATTTATTCCTCTATTGTGTTTTTTATTTCCTTTAAAAAAAATTGTGTAGGTTAAGGTGAAAAGTTAGATTTTTTTTTGACAATTAATTACATATATCTCCCTGTAAACTTTTTAAATTACATATATACCTGACCCAGAATTTAAATTACATATATCCCTTTCCTAGAAGTTAAAAATATCAAATATACCAGTTTATTAAAAATAGATTTGAGAATGAGCGTTTTACCTTTTATTAATAAACTAGATTTTATCCCGGGAGCGTCACGGGGTTGAAAATATAACAATTCTAATAATACTAATACTAATACTTCTCTTGATTAAGTATACATATGCATCTTTAGAAGAGTAAAATTCCAATGATAGCATGGCGACAGTCTGAATTTCAACATCGTAGATAAGAACCTGGTTTAAAAAAAAAAACATGATTAATGAATAACCTGAACACTTTGTGTTTTTTTTTCCCGTATGAACGAAAACCCACAAAAAATAGTCGTTTTTTTCTCCGTTTCTTATATAGCACTACTAGCTTTTATCCCGGGAACGTCCCGGGTTGAAATATCTAATATGACATAATAAAATATATTATTATTATTATTTATTTTGAACAAATCTCTGCCAGAAGTTATCATATTCAAATATAAAAAAAAATGAATCTCTGCACCAGGGTATAAATCTAGTGCCATTATAAAATATTATATAATGTCAAATGAATTCGGAAGTTTATAATCGATCATTATAAAAAGAACTAACATGAAATAAGAAAAAAAAGTTAATTATTGAAATATCGAACGCATTAGTTTAAGGGTTATGTGATGCGCACTATGGTACTCGTTGGAAAGATAATAAAACGCTCGTTAATTTGGTGTAATTTTTTTCTTTAAAAAATCTCATATATAAAATATATTAGCGTTTAAAAATTATAAGAGGAAACATGAGAGAGAAAAATCTAAATTTGTTTTTAATTCATTTTTTTTAAAATAACCCAATCTCTTTTGTTTTTTTATTACCTAATTATCTCTCAAAACATATGCCACATGGATCCTACATGGCATCTTAAGGGGGAGAATGGCCTCATTGAGTGCCATGTAGGATATATCCCTTTGGAATATTATAATATATAGATGGTACTCGTTGGAAAGATAATAAAACGCTCGTTAATTTGGTGTAATTTTTTTCTTTAGAAAATCTCATATATAAAAGATATTAACGTTTAAAAATTATGAGAAGAAACATAAGAGAGAAAAAATTAAATTTGTTTTAAATTCTTTTTTCCTAAAATAACTCAATTTAATTTTAGTAGATTAGGTTTTATATTATTATTTGTTTTTTTTAATTTGCCACATGGCATGACACATGGCACACTCAAGGAGGAGAATGACTCCTTGAATGTCATGTCATTAAAATTGCTTTCTTTTATTATATATATAGATAAAAAATTAAAAAGTGCTCATTTTAAATAGTAACTTCTTTTTTCCTCTTTTCTATTTTTTCAATTCATTTTTAAGCCAACATTTTCGTTTTTTTTCCTTTCAATTCCATCATCAATTTTTGTTTTTTAGGAGGACAACGATTCATTAAAAGAAAAAAAAAAGCTTGTGGCTAAGTAAAGGGAAATAAAGGAAAGAACAGTATATACACCATAAAGAAAGATTCAAATAACCCATCAAACTGTAAAATAGACAGAAATTTGATTGATGCATAGTCTTCCCATTCACGCCATGCCATTTAAACCCTATTAATTTTTCACCCACAAATATCAATAAGCTCACACCTCAATCATCAGCCTTCTTATAGATACTTGCCTACAAAGATTGCTCACCTCTGTGTTTACTATATTTTCACTCTATTTATACACTTTATCCTTGAAAAAAAAAGAGATTAAATACAGTAATAAGCAATCGAAAGGATTACAAAACACAAACTCATTAAAGAATTACAAAACACCAACTTATTCAATTAACTAGGCCTGATATAAGTTATGCAGTCAAGTATCTTAGCCAATTTATGCATAAACCCAATAAGGGTCACCTGAAAAGAAGCTTTGAGACTACTTAGGTATTTCAAAGAGTCTCCTGGAAAGGGGATTAGCTTTGTTAAAGGTGATGGTATGCAACTTATTGGGTATGTAGATGCAGATTGGATTAAATGTCTTGTAACAAGGAAATCTGTTACAGGATATTGTATTTTTCTTGGAAACTCTCTTGTTTCCTGGAAAAGTAAAAAGCAGAATACAATTTCTAGATCCTCAACCGAAGTTGAGTATAGAGGAATGTGTTCTGCTGCATGTGAGTTACTATGGTTAGAAAACTTGTTAAGTGAATTAAATGTTTCAATTCTATTGCCTATGAAATTGTATTGTGATAGTAAAGCAGCTATATCCATAGCTGCTAATCCAGTTTTTCATGAAAGAGTTAAACATTTTGAGTTGGATATACATTTTTTGAGAGAAAAGATTTCAAATGGTTTGATTGAAACATTAAAATTGATTCCGAGAATCAAATTGCTGATGGACTCACTAAGGGTCTTGGTGTTCAACAACATAAAAAGTTTTGTGAAGATTTAAGAATGTTAGATCTTTTCAAACATATGAATTAAGGGGGCATGTTGAAATTATAAACTCTAGTTCATATGTTTGACAATGTAACACGTTTGATATGTTGTTTGGTCTCTTAATGTTATTGGGTCATATTGATGTTATATTATTCTGTTGGGCTAACATGAGGGTATTGTTATGAGCCCAAAGTTTGGTCCAAGTCCAGCCTGTTAATATATGGTTGTTGTGTTGTTGAGATATTGTTTCAGGGACTATTTCTGATTGTTGGGTGAGATTGTGATCTATGGCTGAGATTATGTCTCGAGATGAGCTGGTGGAATGTTCGAGACGAGTTATAAAAGGATTATTATTATTCATTATTTCTTATTCATCTCTCACATCGCCTCTCTCATTCTCTCTATAAATTCTAGGGTTTCATATTGTTAGTCTTCTGATCTTCTTGTATTGTTCAGTAGATTAGGGGCTTGTCTTGTGAAAGGATTACTCTCTGGTGTAATCATTGTCAATCGTCTGTTTAATCATTGTCTTCGTTGTCTGGTCTATAAGTATTTCAGTTTATTTCTTGTACTTTGATGTTCAACTGATCTGAATAATCAGTTGAACTTATATTCTTTAGAATCTCACTGATTTTGTGAGATTCAGGGTTTGGGGGGGGGTGTGTTTTTGGTTTGGGTTAAATAAGATTTTAGTTACCGTTTTGTCGCCTAAACTTGTTGTTCATTGTTCTGAGTTTATGTTGGTTCAATATTATTGTTTGTGATTGTGTTTGGATCTATAAAATTTTACACAACTACTTACTGGCATGCGTAAAACTGACGATGGAGGCGCTATCTACAATTGACAAAAAGTGTACGATGGTTACCGACTATGGCGGAATCAAGCCACCAACATAATGAAACAAAGGGAACAAATAAGGGAAAACCTATACCTGAGAAGGAAA
Source organism: Ambrosia x helenae (assembly GCA_030844895.1). Classification (NCBI taxonomy): domain Eukaryota; kingdom Viridiplantae; phylum Streptophyta; class Magnoliopsida; order Asterales; family Asteraceae; genus Ambrosia; species Ambrosia x helenae. The sequence continues at coordinate 18,329 of JAUTDX010000326.1, read as the reverse complement.
GCATCTTCCTGTTTTCAATTCTCCAAAATTATCAAAACGACACAATGAAACCACTCAAAATAAAAGGAGGGAAAACGTACCTAAGAGGTAGAGCTGAGTTCGCCCTGAACCCCTTGATAGCTGGCGCCTGCATGGGTGCGAGCAAGACCAGTCTCAAGTCCGAGGATGTGCAGTACCACAAGTGCAGGGGTGTGAGTGATTCGTGACGGTAGCAGCAGGATGTTCAAGCGGTCGCAGGGCCACATGATATATATATATATATATATATATAGAGAGAGAGAGAGAGAGAGAGAGGGGGGAAAAGGGAGAGAGAGAAAGCTGTCTAAGGTGATGGTCAATTCAGGAGGTGTAAGTAGATTAGGAAAGAAGAAGAAAGGAAAAGGGGATGGTCAGATACGTGATATGTGTTTCGTGTGTAGAGACATGTGTCTCATCTTGGCGAGGAGGACAAGACCTACCACAAAGGTCAATCAATATACAACAACACTTAAAAAATACTATTGATCAAGTTTGAAGTTTATCATATAGGATAATTATCATCATCTATGCATAATGCATGTTTGCAGGAAATAGTTTTTGTAAGTTTTGGGTTGTTGTTTGTACAGAAGGAGTAGTTGCAGGAGCTTAAAGTTGCAGTCTTGGTTATCGTTGCCACTGCAATTTCAACTGCTAGTAGCTTTACTTTTCTCATCACACTATTAAGGTAATGGCTCCATGGGCTTAGAGCTCATCTTTTCTTATGTGGTCATCATCTAGGTTAACAAGTAGTTGCTGCTGAGGCTCGATGAGCATCTCTATTTTCAAAGATACGCATCAAATGTCTCTACAAACAACGATAAGCAAGACCAGGCTGATGGGGTTGATTTGTATGATAAGTCTTAGTTCTTACGATAATATCTATTTAACGTTAACTGCCTTGCTTAGCACAGAATCATTTACTGTGTTTAAAACGCTTCCAAATTCATGTTTCGTGTGCGTGTACATCCGAGAAGCTTATATCTATTTTTAGCAATCCCTTACAAGAAAAAAAAAAAGAAAGTCACCCTTAGTTGAAATAAACGTTGATGTCCACAATGTTTATGTACCAGTTTATTAATCAATTACTTTTCAACTGTTCATTAGTGAATGCACTATAGAAATAGTAGGGCGTTATCAATATTATAAAAGTACACCCTTTGTGTGTGACATGATTTTCGGGTTTGTGTTGGCTTCACTTGGCTTCAACTGTTCATTAGTGAATACGCTAGGTCGAATGGACGTGATAGCGATCGTGACGTGTCGTCTCCGGAGTACACTCTAGAGGATTAGGATCACATGTATTAGTTGGTGTGGTGTGTTAATGTTTTAATTTGTAACACCCTAAACCGTTTTACAGACAATATGCAGCGGAAAATACGGACTAGAAAATTTCTTGCTTACAGAACATTCTCAAATGTTTGGAAAACACATCTAAGAGATATTTTTGGTGTTACATTTTTTTAATACTTCTTATTACATTCAACGCGACTCATCTTTATTAGGTTATGTGACCGTGACCACGTACAATCCGCTCCCTCGCTCGATCTCCATCCTTTCCTTACTTCATTAGGTAGACAAGACAACCTGCAATCACCACAAAACTGTTTCGTTAGTTCAATAGGTGACTTCATGTAAATTACTCATGATGCGGAAATAACATCCTACAATACTCCGTGATCCTGTTCAAATGCCTTCTTGCAAGTTCGGGTGTGATACCCTGATCCGAACCTCCAAGTCCCATGCATTCATACTTACATACCTGCATCTTCATTTCCATTCTCATAATAAAAGGTTAATAGCCTTACAATACATACAAGCGTACAATTCCTATACACAACTTACCTTGACCCGTCATATTACTCATCTTTAATGCATTCTCTAGGACTAATATGACGTTTCCAATCCTATACTCAATCTACACATAATGCCCAACCTTTACATACATAAAACTCTCACCCAAACCCGGGTATAAGTACCCATACATACCTCACATTATCAACTTACAAAAGCATAACAAATCTACTTACCGTATTTGTTACTATGTATACACACATATCAATTTAATTACATACACACGTATCATTCCGTACTTGAGTCATATTTGCAAATCCAACATTCCTATTACTTGCTACACCCATACCTAGCATTCACGAAGTCCAACGATGTTATTCTATGCGTTAAACGCGAATACGGGTTGCGCATATAAGCGAAACATCAAAATACGACAAAAACAGGCAAATAACCAGTGGGGGGCGCAAGCTTGCGCCCCTGGAGGGGGAGGTTGCGCCCCTAGAGGGCGCAAATCAGCCCATTTTTCCCATCAGATTCAGGTTGCGCCCGTTCAGGTCACCTTGCGCCCGGACCTGATGTGAGGTTGCGCCCACTAGGCACTTTTCATGCTTTAATGGCATATCTTAAACCCCAAACCTCACAAGGTTCTAAGATCATTCCCCATGATTTTCCTAGGCGTTAAACTACCCGGATTATGTGGTATCATGGTGAATGGCGTAACATTTCCTTGATGACCCGTTATCTCCTCTATATGCAACCAACCATGGGTAAATCTATTGTTAACCCATCACCAAGTTTCTTACCTTGGCATAACATTAATTATTTGTTTCCTTCAAGATTCCCATACTACATTAACATATAGATTCGATATCATAATGCAAGTTAAGTTCGGGAATCACTTACCTCAAGTCCTTCAAGTTCATGCTTGTTTACTTGCCTCATCTTGACCCATTAGTTTCCCATGCTTGAGTCCATCATTCCTATCCTTTCATATCATCATGTTCACATCATTGTTAGCATACATGTTCATTCATAAACCAAATCATATCCAACTCATATATCACATTGACTTGCATAGGTCAATTTCTAACATGTATACAATATAGCTTCCCACTCTTTTTGTTTCATCATTTAAGCAATTAAACTCAACATCGTATGTGTCACATAACCAAGCTAACGTGTCTCACAAGAAATCCTCAATCTCACAATCATGCTAGAAAACATACCACATTATTTCCATGTCAGTTGACTTTCCAGAAAGTCAACTTTCAACCATACAAACTTTCCTTTTTACAAACATATGTCTATATTAACATACTAGGTCATATGAATTTCACCATAAACATCATATTCATATCTCACTAACATACAAGATCATTCATCATACCAATTAACCATCACATGGTGTGCATCATACTATTTAAGCATAGTGTACACACTACTAATGCATACTTCTTACCAATTCATATAATTCAATAAATTCCCACACGAATACTCTCTAAGACGCAATCCTCTTGTTAACCTACTATCAATTGCATCAATTATCGTACTACTTTCATACTTGTCCAATCTTGCCTACAATTTCACAAGTTAGACTAATCTAGACATTTCATCAAACACTTGGTGTGCGTACAACATTTAAAACACAATGTACAAGCATTTTATGCATACTTTCATAGCTCATAACATAAATCATCATATTTCTTCCCTACATTACACACCATTCATTCAATAGACATCAAATATAGCAAAACATCAAATTCTTTCAATTTACATATCAACTTAACCAAGAATGTTCATGGGTTACACCCAAAGATCAACATCCACTTCCAAACTCCATGAAACCTCTTCAATTTACAAAATTTCCACAAAATTAGCATACATACAAGTTTCAATCACAATTTGCCACTAATCTCCACATGAATTCACACATAATTATGTATTAACCCTAGTATTTCATCATCCATGAAATTCTACCACTTACCTCATGTTTATTAACACTAGATGACTAGGAATCTTCCAACATGCAGGTTCAATAGTCGATTTTAGCATGGATTTGGGGCTGATTAGTGAGTTTGGGGTTGGGGGTGGTCTTCTCCTCTCCAAAAACGTGAACTCCTCTTCATGGAGTTCTTTTGTTTTGAGTCCTCCCCTTATTAACCCATAAATTAGGTTTTATTCAACTTAAGCCCCTCCCCTTTTGTTTACTTGTTATTTCAGGTTATAACTTAAGTCACTACTAGCCATTCTTGTTTGACCGAAAACTTGGAGACCAAATTGTCTTTAATAAGATATGAACCTTTATTTTATACAACATGTTCACCTACTACCAAATATTTGCATTATTTAAATATTTGGGGCGTTACATAATTAATGATAAGTAATGTTTTAATTCGATATATGTTAAGTAATGTTTAATTTAGGTTTATGTAATGTTTTATTGTAAGTTTATGAGTGTGTTTATGTAATGCTTTAATGTTTAATTCAACATTTTTTTTTATTTTTCTTTGACATTCAACTATAAAAGTATAATAATATAATATAAAACAATGATGAGAGAGAACTGGCGGGGAGCGTGATGGCTATCACGACAAAATCTTGTCGCGACCGTGATAGAAAGTGTGGGGCGGTGTTCTTGATGGTCACGGTCAGTCCATCACGGACCGTCCCGTCCGCCCTTAGTTTACTATGATGGCGGACGGTGGTCTTATAGAGGATTCTGGTACTTCACAAGAGGGTTGGGGGTATTTTATTTGAGAACATATAATTATTTAGAGAGAGAGAAGAGAGCTTTTGGTGCAAAGAAAATCGTTGCATTCATCTCAGTTTATAGTTAAACTAGTGGTGGTCAAATTATGAAGTTTTGGAAGTAACTATTACGCCGTCGGATAAGAATTAATATATATAGTAATGGGATGATGACACCCAAATGAAGGGTGGAGATATTATTACATAAAATGCCGACAAAATTGCATTTTATGTCATTTATGTTTGAACAAAGTTTCGGACGCTATCCTTTAATTACAAAAGTTACTAAATGTTCTTTACGTTTACTTTTTCTTACTGGCAGTGTCATTTACTTATCACCCAGTTAACTTTTTCTATCAACTTACCTCACGTGTGAGGGTATTTTCGTCATTCCACCAATGATACAACCCAGCTAGGATAAGCCAAGACAAAATCTTGTTAATTCAACGATTCTAACCCAATAAAGCCTCTTCACGGCGTAACATTTACCACGCAAAGATTACCAAACAACCTCTCTAGGTGAAACTAGTTTGTTTTTTTAACAGTAACTTTCATTACCAATCAACCTCTCTAAGTGAAACTAGTTTGTTATCTTCTATTTCTTGAATTTTCACATAAAATAAAGTCAAGAAAAATTCATGAGATGATCATGATCATCCATTTTTTAATCATCTATTCATCTTCTTCCTTTAACCCCTTTCTCCCTACAATCAATTCATAAACCCTAACCACATCCTAATTACCCAAAAAAAAATAAAAAAAAAAATCTTGTTTTTTATAATCAATGAACAAACAATCTTATCCTCTTCATCATCATCATAACCACCACCAAAGTAATAAACTTTATTAATCTTTAACCAAAACCCACATCAAATATGTCTGATTTGGACGACATTGACCTCAGCCCAGAAGACTTTTTATCCTCCGTCCCCTTAAAGAAAGTCCCATACGGCGACGTTTTCGAAGCCTCACGTGCAGGGGACGTTGACCGGCTGAAGTACTTATTAGAGTCTGGTGTGAATGTGAACGCACGTGACCAATGGGATTCTGTGGCTTTATATTATGCTTGTTTAGCAGGCCATCTTGATGCAGCCAAGATGTTGCTTGAAAGTGGTGCTATTTGTTCTGAACATACTTTTGATGGTGACAGGTGTCATTATGCTGCTTTGAATTTGAAGGTTAGGAAGCTTTTGAAGGCGTTTGAGGCTCGCCCGCCTCCGTTGGGACCGTTGCAGGCTGCTTTGAGGGAGACTTTTATTGCATGTGTGGCTAATAGAGGCTATTTGGATCACTTGGATGGGAATTCAGAGTTTGTAGGTATGCCTTGGTTTAATACATTGGAAATTTCTTGTTGTTTGTTGTTGATCATGTTGGTTGTTTGGTTTTGATTCTTGAATGTTGTACGCATAGTTATCAAAGGCGCTAAGGGCACTAAGGCGCATAGGCCTCGCCTGTGGTTTAAGAGCAAGGCGCAAAAAAGTGAGGGCATGAGAAAAAAAGTGCAACTAAAGTGAAAAGTAAATAAAAAATAAAGTATGTATTAGAATAATACTGTTTTTCAAATGAAATCAACAAAAAACTAGTATATAAGATTTGATATTATCTAAATAATACCAATGTTGTAAAATAGTGCACATTCAAATGTAAATTCAAAACTTGAACATTCTAAAGTAGATCACAACTCTAGATGAATGTTGCTTAAATTGGTACTGTGGAAGCTATACTGTATAGAAGATCAATAAGTTCGCATTAAATAATAGTAAAAAAATAATAAATCGGTGTTTAGCGTGCCTTGAGGGCTGAAGCGAGGGCATAGGAACTAGAAGCGCAATTAAAGGGCCTAGCTTGGAAAATGGGCCTAGGCGTATAAAGCGAGGGCTTTTAACAACTGGGATGGGTTGGTTAAAAAGATTGGAACTTTGTTGTTGTTGATCATATTGGTTGTTTGGTTTTGACTTTGATTCTTGAATATTGTAATCTACACTTTAAGTACGAATTGTTTGAAAACATTAGAACTTTATTGTTGATCATGTTGGTGTGTTGTTAGTTAGTTGTCTGGTTTTGATTCTTGAATGCTGTAATCTATACGTTAAGAACTAGTCTTTACTTAATTATTTATGGGTTATTTAAAAAGATTAGAACTTTATTGTTATCATTTTGATTTGTTATTAGTTAGTCGTCTGTTTTTGATTCTTGAATGTTGTGATCTACACTTTAACTACGGATTGTTTGAAAGAAAAAGTCGAACTTTTTTGTTAGAGGGTGTTTGGGATTACGTTTTGAATCTGATTTTTAGATTATTGCGTTTTAAAAACGCATATAATCAGTTTTTAGTGTTTGGGATTGCGTTTTTCAAACGCAGATAATCAGTTTTTAGGCTACCAAAACGCAATAATCTATAAGCAGCTCCACCCCTGCTTTTCCAAAACGCATAATCTTTTTTGAATAATCAATCCCAAACACCCCCTTAATCATGTTGATTTATCATTTGTTAATCGTATGATTTTGATTCTTGAATGATATAGTCTAATACTTTAAGACCTAATTTCTTGATATCTGATATGAAAGTGGGGATGAACACTGTACAGGTAATTTGTCTAACGGAGGAACGAGTCCTAGCTATTTTCCTCCAGATGTTACATTTTATCTCCATGGAAGACCAATAGAAGCTCATAGAGTAATCTTGAGTGCCAGGTCACCCTACCTCAAGAAGAAATTTGAGACGGATTGGAGAGATCGTAAAGAAATAAGATTCTCGAGAGAAAAGTTATCTTATCCTGCATTTTACAGCCTTGTCCACTTCTTTTACTCTGATAGACTTGAGATTGCTGTTGATGACATGGAAGATCTTGTTAGGATATGCAAAGTTTGTAAGTGTGAAACGTTGCAAAAGGTTGTAGAAAAAGAAGTGAGGCATCAAAAGTATGCGGATTATAAATCATTGCAAGATATAGATAATTCCCAGAGACGGTATATTTTACAGGGCAGTTCTTTACCTGAAGATGACCGTCTCCCTGCTGCTTTATCGCGTGTTCTTCAAATATCTCTTAATAATTCGATTCAAGAGGGAAAACATGATGATCTCGTGTCACGATTTGGTTCGTTGAAAATAAGTGGTTTTGACTTTGAAGATGATCTTGCGGATGTTAATATAAAAGTTGATGATAAGATTTTTCGTTGTCATCAAGTTATTTTGGCTTCAAGATCTGAATACTTCAAAACTAGATTGTCGCGTATGGAGGATTTTCTTGAAGGGAAAGATGGGTTACCTGATTACAATCTTCCACTTATCGAGGAACATGATCTTAGCATGGAAGCTTTTGAGAAGATGATAGAGTACATGTAAGCTTCGTCGTTTTCTTAATTTGTTGTTTTGATTACTAAACAACTAAACAAGGTGGTATGATTACATCTTATAGCTTAGGATATGTTTGGATGTTTAAGGTGATATGAAGTTGCAATATTAAGTTCGAGTGTTAGGCCAACTATTCTTAGTATGTCATGCCATAATGGGTACCAGGAGTGAATCATGAACATCTTCTTAGAGGGTGTTTGGGATTGCGTTTTGAATCTGATTTTTAAATTATTGCGTTTTGAAAACGCAGATAATCAGTTTTTAGTGTTTGGGATTGCGTTTTGAAAACGCAGATAATCAGTTTTTTAGACTACCTAAACGCAATAATCTATAAGCAGCTCCACTCCTGCTTTTCCAAAACGCATAATCTTTTTTGAGTAATCAGTCCCAAACACCCTAGTCGTTATAATGTTTGTATAATGGACTTAAAAAGCATAATTTATGCGATATCCTTTTGCTTCTCCACAGGTATACCGACAGTTTAAAGGATGTCAACCCTGAACAGGTATTGCACATACCTTATAAATTTGTATAAACTAACTAAAAATGACAAATTTGTATTTTTTTTAACACTTAAAAGCAGTCATATACTCATATTATATTGATCAGGCTGAAGAAATGTTTGATGCCGCTTCAAGATACTTATTATTTCCTCTTAAACGTGCGGTAGCTGATGCGCTACTACCTCATCTACAAATGGTCCCTCCTTCAGAATTATGCCACTGGTTGATGCTATCAGACATGTATGTTACCATTAGCATGTGATTAAGTTATTAATTTTTTAAAGTTTAAAATCGCACATTATATGTTGCTAAAAGCAATTTGTTTATGTAGGTATGGTGTTTTGAAGATTCGAGAATATTGTCTGGATATGATGGCTTGCAACTTTGAGACATTTGCAGATACTAAGGAATTCAGAGCAATGCTTTTAACACTGCCACCACCATCTGGCGATTCATCACTTCGTACCACTGTCCCGAATGCTCCTGGAGCAGAAATGAAGATGACAGAAGGGAATGTTTTAGATGATTTGCGTGAAAAGTGGCTGGAAGCTGAAGCTGGAGAACTCGATAAAAGAGATGAAAGCGCTTTACTTTTGATAAACGCCTTGAGATGCTTATGATGGTGGCACAACAAGAACAATCTGTACCTGATGATGAGTAATTTTGTTCTTTAACATGTTCAAATATGTTAGAATTTATCAATAATACACCAAATTGGGTCTTGTTTCATGATATATACGCGTCAACTTGTTGAAAAAACATCGAGTAAAATTCACATATATTCACCAAATACAATTCTAATACCTAATAAAACAAAATTTTCTTATTATTATGAATAACTAATATTACACTTGTTTTCATAATCATTCGTTATCGTTTTCAACTGTTTCTTCTTTATCTTGGGTGCCATCTTCATTCTCACTAGCAGCTTTATCCATGCCTGCGTTTGCTTCTTCAGGCGGTCTGTCGTCTTCTCCAGTCTTAGTCTTCTGCAGCAAGCTGCAGTACATGATGCTTGCTGTCAAAATCAGGATCATCTTCGGGTTAACCTATCAACAAATATTTGAACTTCAGTTCATTGCTGTTTAAAAGGTCAGTCATTTTTTATAGAGTTAAGTTCTTTTTCAGTCCTTGTGGTTTGCTCAAAAAACTATTTCAGTCCAAAAGATTTTTTTTATCTTTTTTAATCCAATAGTTTAGGGTTGGTATCTATTTTGGTCCATTCCACTAACTCATCCATTTTCTTTGTCCTTTTTAATCCAATAGTTTAAGTTTGGTATCTATTTTGGTCCATTCCACTAACCTCATCTATTTTCTTTGTTAATTTCTTAAGAAAATACCAAAATGCCCTTATAATTAAAAAAAATTAATATATAAAAACCTAAATTCTATTCTACAACATTAATATATAAACCCGATTATATTAAACTTAATCATATTTTATGGTTATCTTGGAAGAAGAAACCGGGTGGATATTTCACATCTTCTGTCACTCTCACCTCCTTAAAATTCCGACCGATTTTGAACTCATTAACTTAAATGGAAAACCACAAACGATGTGACGGTTTTGAAAGCATAGAAATTTATGTGTTTTTTTATCATGCGCTAGTAAATTATTGATATTCCAATTTTTTCACCTCTATTAATTTTTCCATTAATCACCTCAAAATTTCTAGTTGTTAATCCTCAAAATTTCTCTTTCGGTATAGGTCGAAGCTAAGACGTGGAACAGGTTCTCCCGGGTTCAAGGCAATTCAATTTTTCACTAGTCTCAGAAGCTCTTAATGCCAAGTAGTAGAAAAACCGCTTTCTTGAGCTGGCTTTGTCGTTCTTGATTTAGACATCTAGTATTCGTCGTGTATACGTAAACAGGGGATCCAGATCTGAAGAAAAATAAACAAATTTGAGCGAAAGAACTTTAATGGCAACTACTAATTCGCAGTATAAGCTAACAAACATCAACAATCTCCATCATTAAGTACAATTGTATAAATACAAAAATCGGTCAGAATTTTAGGGAGGTGAGAGTGACAGGAGATGTGAATACTCACTCGGTTTCTTCTTCCGAGATAATCATAAAATATGATTAAGTTTAATATAATCGGGTTTATATATTAATGTTGTAGAATAGAATTTAGGGTTTTTATATATTAGTTTTTTTAATTATAAGGGCATTTTGGTCTTTTCTTAAGAAATTAACAAAGAAAATAGATGAGGTTAGTGGAATGGACCAAAATAGATACCAAACCTAAACTATTGGATTAAAAAGGACAATGAAAATGGATGAGTTAGTGGAATGGACCAAAATAGATACCAAACCTAAACTATTGGATTAAAAAAGACAAAAAAAATCTTTTGGACTGAAATAGATTTTTTGAGCAAACCACAAGGACCAAAAAAGAACTTAACTCTTTTTTATATCTAGAAAAGGTGTAAACATTTTACCTGCAGAATGTCCTCTGGCAATAAGAAGATGGGGCACCCAAGTTTTCTTGCGACACTAAATCGCGTTTAGCTTCTTAGTTCTTATCATCTGTGATTTCAACAACAAATAAAAGACCGCTACTTACAAAAAGCTTACACATTTACGCGTCAAAATTATCCAGTTTAAAGTTTACCTGTTTTGCCCTTGGTAACAAGACCCCAATTTACAACCCTTTTATAGTAACTTAACGGAGAAAAAAAAACAGATTTAGGAAAAAAAATTAAAAAAACAGAGTAAATAGTAACTTGACGGAGTTGAATAGTAACCTAACGGAGTTGAACAGTAACTCCGTTAAGCTAAATAGCAACTTAACTGACTTAAATAGTAACTTAACGGAGTTGAATAGTAACTCCGTTAGTACTATTCATGAGAGTTTGAAAACTAATATATAAAGTAATAAGTTCAAACTACAGACTAAAGACAGATACATTGTTATTGAGTAACCATATTAAGATTACCTTAAAACTATCCATTTGTGTTTTTCCTGACCGTTTGACTTTCATGTTTGCCCATTGTAGAATATCATCATCAGTTATCTCTTTTCCTTGACCACGAGTTCTTAAATTTATGAGAAGTTGGAGCATGCTAAATCTCATCTACCGCCACAAGAAAGCTGGGAACACGACCAATCATAGTTAGTAATTTTAATCATTTTTATAGATATAATCATGTTTATATAACAAGGGGCACATTCAATACATAATCGATTTTAAGTAGAGAACTGCAAGAACCACATAAGCACTTGTATGTAGCGCATGGAAGATAATCATATGTAGTGCGAGAGAGAAAGAGAGCCGTTAAAAACTGTCTTATGTATCCATTACCTTTTATGCGTTTCTCACACTTCTCTACTTACAGATTGGATCTGTGTTGAACATCCATCCAAATAACAAACCTATTATAAGCTTCTTGTTTCCTGAAACAATATCAGCTCCGGAAACATTTACAAGAGAGAAATTTAAATTTCTTTCCAATCCTTACAACTTGATTGCAATTCTCAACTTTTCTGAAAGGCATCTTAATTGGAGGTTTTGTTGCTTGCTTCCTCACAACCGACCCTGGAGCGAGCTTGTCAATAACTTCTAGAAGAACCCATCTGAATGCAAAAATAGGTTCAAAGGTATGAATCATAAACCGCGTACATTACCTTAACTATCTGAGTTATTAGCCCAAGTATTAGATGAGGCTGCAAACATGGACCAATAGGAAAGTCAGTAAAAAACTTAAGAGTTACTTTATTTACTTCAGTTAAAGGAGGGGGGGGGGGGGGGGGGGGGGGGGGGGTATCTTTGTTGGGTCAAGGAAATAATTATTTTTATATGGAAACAAGCCAAAGTGTGTTTATGGACAAAAAAGATTTCGGGTCAAACAAACGTCCAATTTCAAACTGTGCCAAGAATGACCTTTTTGACCCGTTACCCAGCCCGTCCAACATGACCATTTGTGATGACATACCACTTCTCATGTTCAAGGCACAATGGGTCATAGCACGTGAACTTTGGCTATTAGTTGAATGCACATATGCCCCACATACCACTTCAAGGGAATACACGCTTAAGACAAGACTGTCTATAGTTGATTCACACACCCAAAGGAAAGCCTTGAAATCCAACTCTTTGGCCAAGTTAGAATAAGAGTCATTTAGCATTCGGTTAACATCATCCTGGCTTGCTACCTCATTAAAGGGCTTTAATGTTGCCAAAAACCGGCAGTAAATCCTGTATTAATGTGACTGTTCCAGATTCATTTCTAGCTGAAACAAACTTTTTTTTTTGAACGGCAAGAGACATTTCATTTCACCCAGAAGTATTTACATGGAGCCGATGTGCTAGTAAGATTCTAAACATCATCGGATATTACACCAAGGTTTTGCTACTGTTATTTTTTGTTACAATTACACCAAACTAAAGCGCTTCTTACGAATTCGGCACTTGAAATCGTTTCCAAGACTCCCACGTCCACCCTGCATTCTTCATCTTGTGGTTTACCCAGCTAAAAGATATCGCTTGTAACTCGCCAAAGATGCGTTCCAGATTTGCTCTCGTTCCTTGAAATATTGCAGCGTTTCGAGCTTTCCAAATAACCAAGAGGCAGCAAAAAAAACAATTCGGACCCATTTCCTTTTCCTTTCCGTAATGTCACCCGATTTGTGAATCTTCATTAAATCCCGGACAGTAAATGCGTAAATGGGAGGGATATTGCACCAAAGACTAACCTTGTGCCAAATCCAAGACGCCACATAGCATGCTGTGAGTAAATGATCGGCATCTTCTTCGCATTCCCCGCATAGTTTACATTCAGCCGAGCCGTGTGTAATCCTTCTTCTGATCAATCCTTTCATCGTTGGTAGAACGGTCTTGTTCGGCGCGCCATATGAAAACAGACACTTTCTTCGGAACCCCTTTAACCCATTGGAAAGGGAAAAAAGGAGTATCATGGCTGCCCAATAATTTTCTACATGCTGCTACCGTGAAGACGCCCTCCGCGAACCCAACCCATTCCCAATTATCCCTGTTGTTTGACAATGAGGTACCGGCAATCAATGATATACATTGTTGCATAGCCGTCAATTCAAGGTTAGAACTTGGGGCTCGCCTCCAATCCCAAGACTGAAGACGAGCGGCCACGGATATTGTTTTGCATCTTTCAAGAACAAACAGACATGGGAACCGATCTTTCAACGGGCCTTCATCCGTCCACCAATCCAGCCAAAAACGGGTCTCAACACCATCGCCCACCTTGCTTTTAATTGTTGCTGGAATATTCACATTTTGCTCCAGCACCACATCGCCGATCTTGCATATCGAGTTCCACACCCCAGCCAAGCCACTACGGACCGAAGGTAGGAAGTACAATGAGTATTGTGATGTATGGCCGAAACAACTCTCCACCACAAGGCCTTTTTTCCTGTTTTTGCCCGCCACCACACTTGATTAATAGACTTTCATTCATGCGTTTAAGGCAACCAAGACCCAAACCGCCTTTTTCAGTTGGTCCTACCACTCTCTCTCCCAAGCCGTCCAGTTTACCTTTGCCTTCTCATCATCCCCACCCCAGAAAAATCGTCGCCTCAGCGCCTCAAGCTTATTTATGACCCCCAAGGGAGCCTTAAACAGTGAAAAGAAATAGAGGGGCAGCTATCAAGAACAGCCCGAAGGAGTATGACCTTGCCGCCAAACGACAAGTGCTTGGCCTTCCATTTAGAGAGCCGGTTTTTGAAAAGTATCTATCACCGGGTCCCAACATTTGATCTGGTTCATATTGATTCCCACCGTACCCCTAAATACTTACACGGAAGTTTATCGGCTTTACACCTCAAAGAAGCGGCCATGCTTTCCACTTCAGCTTGATATACTCCTATGCCGAATAGACCTGTCTTGTGGTAGTTCATTTTCAGCCCAGAGACTAATGAAAAACATCTCATGAGTCTCACAATATTCTTTACGATTGATTCATCCCATTCACCCATATAAACAATATCATCGGCATACATGAGATGGGTTAACGTTGGGCCTCCGTTAGGAAGGTGTAACCCTCTAACAAAACCCAATTCGGTTGCTTTGTTGATAAAACTTGTAAGTGCTTCCATCGCCATAATGAAAAGGAAGGGTGAGAGCGGGTCGCCTTGCCTCACCCCTCGAAAGCATTGGAACTCTCTAGCTGAAACAAACTATATGGGAATCAATCAATCTTTATATTTAAACAAAACCATTGACCAAAGATATATATAGACATGAAATGTCATACTTTGGTTCTAAGTTTATGAAGCTCCACTTGAGAGTGAATTGGCTTTGCAGCCATTGATCATTAACAAAGACACCCTCAAATGCAGACATCTTTCACTTGTTTTCCGGATTCAACAAATCATAAAATATATATAAGCAAAATTTAACAATTTCAAGAAAAAAGATGTAAAGATCGGATTTTTACCATCAAGAATCATACAAGATTCAAGAAAAAAAAAAGATGTGACTAAGAAAACAGATAACAAAACCTTAACAAGATTGATCATGGTCAATAATAATAATAATCATAATCTATATCCGAAGAATCGACTTAGGGTTGCAGTTGATTTTTGTGAATGGAAGGGGAGTGCATGAAAAATAGCACTGTCTATTGCATGTTCTTGTAAATTTTTAGCAAATTACAAAATCATTCCCTTATTGTTACATGGAGATTTAAGAAGTCATTTCATCTTACAAACGTGATTATTTTTGTATTAATTGAAGAAGGTTATATTAAGAAGATTGAACACATCTATTAGTCACTAGACCACATTTGTAATTAGATGATACTATATATTCCACTTACCACTTGTACTTTTGGAATACAATCATTATCACAATTTTCAAACACTCTTTGTGTGGCTTAATTTGGTATCAAAGCCAAGGTTGACCCTATCATTGTTGCATCAACAACTGGGGCATACAAACCTCCTGCCGATTAGGATTTTCGACGCATACAAGCTGTTTGTGTCGTTTTGTTTTATGTGGTATCGCCACCTCTGTTTCTATGCATGGACCTTTTTTTTTAAAAAAAAATCAAGAACCATAAACATAATATATCAACAATAATAAGGTCACTATATTTGTGTAACCTTTTAACTATTCAGAAATTAAACAATTGATTTAGTCGAAAACAAGCTACCCTAAACAAAAAAAAGCATTATCTCCTTTTATAAACGTAATCTTGACCCCTCTAAAAACTATGATTTCGTAAACAAAACTTCTAAAATACAGATAAAACAACTTATATAAAAAAAACCCAACTAAAAGACTCTTATACCCGGACGTGAACAATACGTTTAAGTCCAACGCAACACCCTTAAGACATATACACAAGTATAGCTGCATGGTTAAGTATTGGGGTCTTGAGATAAATGATTGGACTTTAAAGGTACTTTAGTTCCATGTTGTTTTCTCTTTAGTGATAATTACATTCACTGATTCTTTCTTTTGCTCTACCAAACAGGAGTTCACTTATTAAAAAAAAGACACAACTATGATAAATGCTAGTTTTAACTTTGTTTTGACAAATGCACCTGACCAATGGCGGATCTAGACCAAGATTTTAGGGGTAACATTACATAATTTTCACGTGTAACGTAATATAAAACACGCAAAAGAAATTAAAAATACACTAAAAATACACTACGCCTAAAAAGTTGAGGGGTAACGGACGTTACCCCTGCTTACACTCTAGATTCGTCCCTGCACCTGACAGCCAATGAGGTATAAGAGCTTTAGCTTAAACAGGTAGTAGTTATCTGTCTAATCAACATTATATAATTATATGCTAGTTACCTTTTTTTTTAGCTTCACCTTTAACTATGCCACACCTTAGATGTGGATTCCTACAACTCGTGTCGTTCGTTTTGTTTTATTAGTTATAAATGATTGTTCTAGAAAACGCTCACTTTAAACATACGAATTACGATTGCATCTAAGACCATGTGTAATGGGCATTATAGGGCCATGTATGAGCTTGATAACGCCCCAAACACTGTCCTCCTAGGTGTTATAGCGGCATGAAGAGAGAGGGACATTTCTAGTATAACGCCCAATGAGAAGAAAAATATGGAGTATAATGATTGAAACGACATTAAGGGGCGGTAACCCATTGCACATTAATTTTTAAAGGAGCGTTATGATGCTTAAGTGGCGAAAAATGCCCCTTAGGAGGCATCAACTATTACGGATGGTCTAAGAAGAGTCATCTGTCAATTGGTCATAATTGTCATGATAAGAATCTTGTTTTATGTTGCAACAAAGCTGAAACGATCACCAAAGTCGGTCCATATGAACCATGTTTATGATTATATATAACACATATGTTATAATTCTTTTGATGAGCCCAATAAAAAGCAAAAGTTATAAATTTTCAGTTCTTGTAAGAAAGTAAGTGGCTTTCTTTCATTTTCAATTTACCTTAACTTTGAGTGTATTACTTTCACTTTTTAATGAATGTCTATGCTGACATATTGGACTATCATTTGGTATGCTTTACCAAGATGCTGAATGTAACTTCTTACAGTCATGTACTATGTCTGAATCTAGATCTTATACATATGCCTGATAAGTGTTTGCATATTACCTGCATCATCCCAAAGTAGTCCCCTTTAGACTTTTAAGAGTCAAAAGGAACGAACGCGTCTAATTTCAAAACTAATAACAACCATATCGGTTTATACAAATTATAACAAGATATATGCAACACAGTAAAATTGATTTGCCATGCTATAAATGATATATGGGTCAACACCAATTTTCATGTATTGATTACTGTGTATATTACATGTCTACTACATGATATGATGATGGAAATATAAGAATATGCCAACTTAAATATCTCATAATCGCCGTACTAAAGTGATCACCACTACTTACAACTTCACATCAAGATAGCATAACGCATGCTGTCACTAACCATAAGATGATTCACCTCTGATACGCTGTGTGATCACCAGTAACCCAAACGCCATCAGTGGAACCATTTATATGTGGGTGAGAAGATATGCATGATACAAGTGAGAGTGGAGCTCTAACTATGCTATGTAATAAGAGAAAAACCGTTTCGTCCTTGCCTTGTATGGTGAGTTATAATTGGAAACTCAGTTCCATTTCCTTCTCCAAACATGTTTTCATCAGCCACCTTATGACTTTTCCTCATATTTTCGATGTTCTGCCTCATCGCTGCAAGTATCCGCCTCATCTCCGCCAATACAAGGAGTGTTTTTCTTTGATGAAAAAGAAAATTACACACTGCTTCTTTGCTTATGTAGGAATGAAGGTAAGAGAAAAGGGCTTGAAAGGAGTCCTTTCTATAATGGCAAGTTGATAGTGGTGGAGTTAGTGGTAGTATTTATCATAGAAATGTTTATGGAAGTGCTTTTTTTAGGACTCACTTTAAATTTTAAAATTTTTTGGAATTTGTGGGGTCACTTATAATAAGCTTGATTAATTAATACAAGACAATAATTTGATCATAAGAAACTAAATTTTCTTATATAAGCAGAAAGAAATTAAATCCTAGACAAGATCTTGATTCTGTATGAAGTACAGTTGAATATTATCATACCACCATCTTGATTTCTGACTTATCCAAACAGTTGGTAATTGATTTTTTTTAATTTATTAAACTAAGCTAAAAAAATTCTATATATTATTATAAACTTGTATGCTTTATTGATCAACAAATTAGATCAAAGAATATCTCCATAAAGAATCAATACTTTTGATAGAATTGTGGCAGACCCATGTTTGTTAGTAACCACAGGAATTGCAGCACTTTGTTCATATTTTGATTCTTGATTGCATTAAAGGTAAAATGCACTTTAAAAGGACTTGAAAAATTCCTTATATATTTTTCAGATCTCATGTAACTTTTATAGGCAACCTTATCTTACTACTGATATTGTCTTGTGAAAGCA